>JAIUJO010003737.1:0-67500 GCA_023846275.1 Vanilla planifolia
GGAATTATTTCTTTTTACTCAAAAAAGCTTCTTTATTATACATAAACAAAATAATTACTCAAAAATATGTTTCATTAAAGGGTATTAATTTAATTTAAAATATCAAGAATGATTTATTGTAAGTAAAGTCAATTCTTCAAAAATGTATGGTTGATTTTTTTGATATTTAACTACAAAAGTATTAGAATGGCAACTATAATAAAAAAATGTGCAAACCTAAATAAAAGACATCATTATTATTGTAAATTATTTAACATATTTCAAATATTTACAAGGCATTATAAGAACTTCATAATAATGGAAAAAAACTTTTTATTAGAAGTAAAAGAAAATTAAAAGTTATAGGAATAGAAAAAATAAATAAGATAATGGAACACTTAACATATTAAAAGCTATTTGCAAAACATGTTTATTGAAAAGTTTTCTCAAGTGCATAACGAGTATGTTTTGTGGGCATGCATTATATGAGTACAACCCTTCTTTGAAAGAATAAATGGTCAAGGTGGATGTAAGGACAACTTATGTACTTGTGAGCATATTTTTTTCTTCTCTCTTGCAAAATTATAATTATCATTTCCAATTAGTGTGCTGGATAACAAGGTTTGTTTTGTATATTAGAACAAGGTTTGTTTTGTAGATTAGAAAAAGCTTTCTATTATTAATAATAGGTTAGATTTTATCCATCATGATTGTTTACATGGATAATGTTTCCTTTTATTGCTGTATATTTTTAATAATTTGCATCATAAAATTATCAAACTTTGTCATTTATAAAAACGTATTTGTTTTTTTTAAATTAGCAAAAAAATTCTTATTAACATTTTGTAAAGTTATTTTTCTTAATTTTAACTTTATTTATTATTTAATATTTTATATTTTTTATTTCAATTTATTAACATTGTTTAAAACTTATATGTATTATTTAATATTATTTTTTTTCATTTTTTACTTTCAAAAAATTTATTTTATTATTATTATATTAAACATTTGTTTTTATAATTACATATCAATGTAATATTTTGAATGCTTTTTAATTCTTTAAATTTATATTATTTCCCAAACTTTTACATCACCTTTTCCTTTATGATTGCTTGTTTCCAAAGTTTGCAATAGCATGATTTTTTTTTCATGTCATATAATTTTTTATAAATATTAAATAATGCTAATGATTTCTGGTTCTATAGTATATAATATTTAGGTAATTTTAAAGATATATTTCTTACTTTAGGTAAATCATATTTATTATTGTTTCAAAATTATGATTAATTTAGAAATTTTTCTTGAATGTTCACTTAAATTTTTTACTTTCAAAACAAATAAGTAAAAATTTTAAAAAATTTAATATTAAAAATTTTAAAAATTATTATATTAAGAAAATGTGCATGTACAAGCAAAGTAGCACAAAGAATAAAAATAGTTAATGTTTTGAAAAAAACAAATCTGAAATATTTAGACATATTTGAATAATTAAGTTAAGAGCAACTGCATTATGTGCAAGTGAAAAGTTTTTAAAAATAAGAAAAAAAATATACATCAATATAATAAACTTACAAATTATTTCATATATTTAAATAAAAGATTGACAAAAATATTTCTAAATACCATAATTTAGTAAAACTACACATTATAATAAACATAAAAAGCTAATGATTTAAAAATACAAATATGTGATAGAATAATGGGATACCAAAATTGATAAATAATTTTCTTAATTTAATTACTAAAAAATTTGATAAAAAATATCATGCAACTAATTAATGTTCCAAATTAAATAACAAGTAAAAAAAGTTTGTAAGCATATAAAAAATAAATAATTCCACTTCATTAATAATGTTTTTGTTAGGCATGTAGAAAGCATTATTAATTTCCATTTCCATCTCATTGTAATATATGAATTTAAGTACTGAGAATATTTTGCTTTAAACAATTCAAATGTTAAATATTTTAAATTATTGAAAAAATAAACTAGATATTTGCGTATTAATTTTTATTATTTTAAATATTTTATTTTAAGAATTATACTATTTCTTCAGTATAATATTTATTTTTATATTTTCTTTAGTACGAATCTAACATTACAGAATTTGTTTTTGATAATTTATCTCTAATGCTATATTGTTATATATTATTAACCACTTTTGAAATTTTCACTATATTTATACTTATAGTAACTTCCTAATTTTGCTACAATATTAAAAGAATTTTAAAAAAGTAAATTATATACATCTCTTTATGAATTTAAAATGTTTTATTACATTCCAAAAAATAAATTAAAAATATTCGAATTTATGTAAAACTAAACTATGTTGAAAAACATGTAAATAGTTTCAATAGTAGAATATCGAAAATATTAAAAGCTTATTCTTAACAAACATGTTATTAAAAATTTAAAATATTAGAAAGAATTATAGTACTTAAACAAAAATAAATAAAAATATTTTTTAAATTTTCATTGTTGTTTATCATTGTATAATCATAAAATAATGTATTTAAAGATTAGAATTAACATTTAAAAAAGAATAAAAAAATTATTTTAGAAAAAAGAAAAATACTTATCAGCGTACAAGGATATTCAAAATCAAGCAAAATTGATGCTATAAATTTCATTCAATCCATTTTATTTGCAATAACAAAATCATCAAACTTTTTTTATTACAAATTTTTTTGTCATATAAATTAAATTAGTCTTATTTGTTGAGTTTTAATACTTTACAAGATTGTAAGTTTATTTTTATATTTTTGTAATTTTTACTTTTGTAAATTTGTTTGCTAAATCTACATCACAATAAATTATGCAATTTTTTTAAAGAATTTTAGATATTAACAATACAAGACTCTAAAAACTTTTTTATTTATTGTAATTTTATAAAGAATATTTTCTTATCATAATATATATTTTTTTAAAATTTTTAAAATTTTATGTGTTATTTGTTTTTCATATCATTTTTCTCTATATTATCAATTTTTATTGCGTTTTTTATTTTTTTCTGGCAAAAGAAATTTAGTCATTTTTATTATGAAATAAATTTAAATTTATGAAAAAATAATTTGTAAAATTGTCAAGATATGTCATTATTAAATAACAAATAGCAAATGAGATCAGAATATATGATGTTCTTATAATAACAAAAAAACTTTCACATTTAAAAATTTCGAAAACCATAAAGAAATGGCTTTCATATGAATATTAAAAATTTTTAATATTGTGTAATATCAAAAAAAATTTAATTTTTCATTTCTCTTTACAAAATAAGTGACTTTTCGGTAATAAGAAAGCATAACTTAAACATCGTAATTTTAACCAGAAATTGAATTACAATGTAAATATAACAAGTACAAATATATTAAAAGTTTAAGCATTTGTTAAATATAACAAAATATTAATAAAAAAAGTAAATAAAATATTTAAATAAATATGAAAATAAAAATATATTAAAACTTAAAGAATATCATCAATATAATAAAATATTAATAAACTAAATAAATATAAATTATTTACACAATATATAAGTAATAAATCTCTTCTTACTATATGCTAAAAAGAATCACAATGCAAAAAAAAGATGTTAAAAATTAAAAAAAATATTCTAATATTTGTAATATAGTTAAAATTTAAAATGCTAAAAGTTATCATGAAAAAAGGTCTACAAAATTTTTGTGAAGACCAATAAATATATAAATTTAATTATTAAATAAAAAATGTTAAAAAGAGGTCCATGAAAAAATAAATAATAAAAATAAATCAAAGATTTTCCTTGTATGTGAATTATCTATTTTATATGTGATGGATAAGGGCTCAGGTTTATGCAAATAATGCCTACTCTAAAATTATGTTAATAACTAAAATAAGATTCTTTAAATATGATTAATGATTGTAATTGTTTTTTGTTATATCATTTGATCATTAAAAATTTAGATATTTGTCCCATTTTTATTTGAGATATCTTGTTAATCATTTTTGCTAGTTATTGATAAGTTTACAAGTATAATAAAAACTTATTCATTATATTTTAAATATTTAGAGTTATTTTGCGAAGTAATGTTTTTATTACGTGATGAAAATTTATATTTTATGTAATTAAGTGTTTTTTATGATAATTGCTATTCTTTTGAATAGTTTAAATATTTTATGATGTTAATCATTTTCTCTTTTTTTTAATAAAAAAAGATTATACAATATTTGCTCGAACATTGTGGATATAAAACTGTGGTTGTTTATTCATGAAATGTAAATGACAACTTTTTAATTTTTTGTGTTATTTGTTATAACAATTATGTTGTGTTTGTTTTAAAAGTTCCTATATTTATTTGTGTTATTTATGAATAATTTAAACTTTTTAAAAATTTGATATTAATTAATTCGAGTTTTTATTTATTTATTTTTAAATATTTTATATAATTGATTATTATGCAGGTATTTACTCTTGATTTTTTAGCAATTAATTTACCAATGCTTAACGTTAGAAATTTTAAGTTAATGTTTTTTTATTTTTAATTCATTAGTCTTTTAATTATCAAATAAAAGTTTTAAATATTTTAAAAAAATAGAAATTTATATTTTTGAGCAAAAAATTTTAAGTTGTTTTAGTTTAAATAAAATTATGCAAATAAGAAGAAAAATATTTGAATAGACTTTTTAAAATTTTAAACATTTTGACATATTAAGTAAAAAAGGGCTTTGTTTTTGATACAATAATTCAAGATATATTATTATAAGTTAAAAAATATAACTTCAAATAGTAAAACAATACACCATACTTTAGAATGTTAAGTGTATATTCTATATCATTAGCGCATATTTTGAAATAATTTCATCAAAATATATTTTAGGATTGTGATGTCCTATTTGTCCTCTTTTGAAATTTCACAATAATCCTATTTGGATTGGCTATTTATGTTTTTACTTATATAACAAAAACTATTTTTTTTATAATTTAAATATTAGGACATATTTCCTATCATAAATTTCTTTATAATCATGTAATAATTTATATTTTATGCACTTAAGTGCTTCTTATCTAATACTCATTCTTTTCAATAACTTTATTATTTTATGCTCTTAACAACCTTTTTTTGTTTCCAAAAGATGTGCTCTATAATATTTCCTAGAACATAAAACATTTATCATTGTTAAGGTTTATTAGTGTAATATGTTACAAATTTTTCAATTTTTTTTATCATGTTTTCAAAATTTAGGATAATATGTCAATTACTTTTTTAATTTATATTTATAAAATCTAATGTTTAATTGTTTTTCTCTTAACACTCTATATGGTGGAATGTAGTGCAGTGCTTATGCTCAAGTTTTTATGGGTATTTGTAGCAATGTTTAATGTTTAATTAAGAATTCTTTTTATCTTTATGTTTAAAACTTATAAATTATTGAATAAACTTTTTTAAAAAAGTATATAAGAGCAAAAAAATTTTGAAACATATATTTTTTATAGAAGAATTTCTAGATTGCTACAGTTTAAATATATTCATGCAATTAAGAAAAACATTAATGTAAGAGACTATTTAAAATGTTCAAAGTTATGTCACACTATGCAAAAGAAGGTTATCGTAAAGTTACATGATTTAATATATATTATTATAAGTTAACAAAATAAAAAATATAACATAAAAATGTTGATCAAAACATTATATTTTATATATTCAAAATTTTCTTTATTGTTGAAACTTCAAGCAATATGTTAGCATATCAAACTTTTCAAACCACTAACAAAACATTGATTATTATGGAAAATAAAAATTTAAGATTTGAATTAATATGTTTACATTTTAAAAAATAACATAGTGATATATTAAATATTAAAAACAAGGCAACACATACAAATTATATACAAATATAAAAATCACAAAAAAAATCAATGGTAATAATGAAATAAATTTTGAACACTCCAATGCATTAACCAACAACAATAAAAAGGATTTAAAAATAAGTATTTAACTAATTGTACAGACAGTGCTAAAAAAAGATAAAATGTTAATGCCACTTGTATGATTCAAAGGATTTTTTCTCTTTATACTACCTATTAATGACTTATAAAAGAAACTTGTGCCACCTGTATTCCTATATGATTATGGATTAACGCAAAGCTTCACACTGATTAAGATTTATTACAAGTGTACTTAGTTTTAGCTAGTCTCCTAACCTAAGGCTTCCTTGTTCCTCAAGGGCTTGATTTGCCCTAGTACTTTGTACTTGTAGTGTTGCTTAAAATATTTTTTAATTACAATAATTTAACAATTTTATTTTTTTTCCTTTAACGAAAATTCAACAATAAATTTAGAATGAAACTTGGTAAAGTTGGAAAAGGTAGTTTTAGCAAAAAATAAGATATAGTGATTGAAAAGTAAAGACCTACATGTTTGATAAATAAAGAAATTCATTGAAGACTTTATATGCCTAAGTAGGACTTAAATGGAGACATGTGTGCTATCATTAGTAATCAACAAGCTAACATTCCATTCCATATTAAAACGAAAATCTTTTTAATTTTTTGGTGAATGTCTTCAATTATTGAAGCTTATTAAATAAACAACGGTAGTTTAGGGACCTCTAGTTCACCATCTTCAAAATGCAGAGCTTGTTTCCTCATGTCTAAGCTAATTTGTGATAACTAAACCCATTTGAATAAAATGCTAAAAATTTAAGACCTAAAACATCAAACATAATGGCGCTATAATAATCTCCTCTATTTGTTGATAACATGTGAAAACTTTTTTAAGACACTATAACATGTACAAACATATACTTAAGAAATATTATTAAAACAATAGGTATTAAAAATGAAAAATGTTTGCTCCCCCACACTTCATAGTCCATTTTACTACATGTTCCCCTTTACTTCATGACATTTCCAAGCTTTACCATGATCATTCCCCCCCCCCCCCCTTTAGCACCATAGGGAGGGTGGTGCAACTTATACAATTTATGTTACACCATTCAAGAGGTTTCAAAAATATATTGACCAGTTCTTGCTTCGAAGATACACATTATATTTCTAGTCATAGTTCAATAGCATGATCTCTAATAAAGTGTAATCTAATAGCTTTTTTACTTTTCTTGTAACAATGAAGTTAATTACATGCTCTTAGCAAAAAAACATAGTTATGTCTACAATGTTTACTATTTTTTCATTAATTTATTCTTCAATAATAAATTTTTTCTAATCAATTATTAATCAATATGTTTAGGGACTAATTATTATACTTCTCTAATATCTATCTAACTATCAATTCATGGAATGAACCTATACTCTTAAGAGCTTCTTCAACAAATTTTTGACCTGTGGAGGATTAAAATATATTATTCTAACAACTTGATTAATATATCAATAAATAGATTCCTATGTATTTTAATATTTGCAAGCTCAAGGTAGTTGTTTACTAGCTTTTTCTCCATATTATTTTTTATCTAATTTACTTTTTTTCTTTCTACATTTACAAGTTCATTATCGCCTCTAGCTAATTATTAGAACTTTTGTTAATTATTCTTTTAGTTCAATCATCAAACACTACATGTGTTGTTTGATTTTTTTTTCATATGTGGGACATATAAATCAAAGTCATATTCTCCATTTCATACAATAATTATATAGCTATGTCTGTTAAAATACATTCCCATTAAATTAAAATTATTTTTTTCAAACTCAAATCAATCAAAACAACATATGATAATCTTATTTTTAATTCTTATGAAACAAAATAGATGCAAATTTTAGAAAAAAAATCAATTCAAACCACAAATTCATGTTTCTTTCCACCTAAGCTTAAGAGTTTCTTGCTAAAACTTATTTAAATCAGTTATCTTGCTAAATCTATTATTGGTTAAGTCATTATATGTTATTATCCCACTTAACAAATTTTTTCCTTTTTTTTGAAATTCCTAAGTCAACTATGAGCTAACTATAAGCTCATAAAGTCAAACATTTTCATTCTTAACAATAAATTATATGATCAAAAAAATGAAATTTCATAAAAAAATGTCATGATGAAGCTTTAGTCTTAACTTTCCAAAAACTTTTTAATACTTTTAAAACAATGGGGCACTTCTTTTAGCAAGTTGTAAACTATTAATGTTGGTCAATCTAAGCAAGTATTAAAATGTTTAACAATCTGACCTAATCTAAAAGTGCTAAGGATTACATTTTTTTTTGGGTAGACAAATTCACAAAGTAAGAGTTGCCTTAATAGGTCCTAAAATTTTGAGACACTTGCAAAACTACATAAGCTTTAAATTTAGGAACCACACCAGCTTGGGTATGATAATGATAGGGCATAGATGTTGTGATTTTACAAAAGAAATGCCTAATGTTTGTTTACTTAAGAATGAACTCATGTCTATATTCTTTAGATTTATCACTTTTTTAATTAGGGAATTAAATTTATGATATTCAAATTTATAATAGTAATTGCATAAAACATTAGATTTCACACGATAATTAGATGTTTGAAATGAAGGAATAAATGATTCATTAAAAACATGGATATAAGATTTTTCAATCTATAATTATGATGTGAACATACCTTTTTTTCTTATGACATGGTTGTAAGATGAAGCATATTTAAGTACAAGTGTAGCATTCAAGTAAACATCACACTTTTTCACATTATTGAATGAAGTAACATATAGAGGTATGTGTGAATGAGTATGAGTAGATGAAAGAGAAAATATGCCAAAATATCTAGTCATCAAATATTGTAATTCTTTTCCAAGTAAATCAAGTCTTACTAGTTGTCCTTCAAGAAAAGATTTTTCCTTTATTGAATTATTACTTTATAATTTTAAAGTAACATTACATGTAATATGCCTAGAAAGCAAGCAAAAAGCATATGAAAAAATATTTATAATTTTAAAAATGAATATTTAATTATTTAGAGCTTGCCAGATATGTCTGATGACATTTTTATCATCTCAATGGGACATCAATTGGAGTTATTACAAATTAACTTTGTAAACAAACAAAACTTACATAAAAAGTATATATTTTAAAAAAATGTAAATATATATTGAAATAGAAATAGGATAATTTGGGAAAAAAATAATACAACATAAAAAGAAATCTAAATGTCAAGTGAGATGAGATTTATGGCTACAAAGCAATATATCAAAATGAAAATGAAATATGTCAAAAGTGAGATAAGTTTTACGGAAAGTTGTATTGGATGATATTGATGAGGTCGAGCATAACATGAATTGGTAACCAAAATGTTACCATTCAAAAAATTTTGGTAAAAATTACAAAAAACTTAGAAAATAAAATTTTTGAAATAATAATTTTCTAATTAGATAGAACACATAGAGATGAAACTAATGACTTTTGTATAATCTTCCCATCATTAAGAATTATTAAAAATTATCAAATTAAGTAATAAATAAATAATAATGAATTATTAATTTATTCTTAAGTAGATACACATATTGAGGTTGAAATGACATTAATTGAAGAAATAGAACTCAACAAACCCAAAGCGACACAAAAGAAATGTGATAAGAAACATATAGTGACAGAGCAATACAAAAAAAATAAAAGTAAGAAATTATAAGGAATGAGACAAATGTTATGAAAAAGGTTCATTAAAAAAAAATACTAAATATCTAAAGTAATATCATTGATAATCAAGATTAGGTACAAATCATTGACTCAAAAAGCATATAAAAATAATAGAATATATAACATTTAAAATTATTAAAGTGAATATTTACTTATATAGAGTTTATTGAGAGACATTTGTTTCCCCCAAATTTCACCTATTTTTGAATTATTATGAATTGCCTAATTAAATAAACAAACATATGCAAAATTACACTTTGAAAATTAGATAAATATATATTAAAATAAAATTAATATAATTTGTAACAATGCAATATAATTAAATCAATGCCATGCAAATCTCAAATTATATGAGATTTATAGTTGAAAAGCAATATAACAAATTAAAAATGAGAAATTTGAAGAATTAGTATTTGTATAAGAAAGTTTGACTCCAAGATTCTATGAAGATTGACCATAACCTCTTACTTTAACACGAAATGTTTGAATAAAAAAGTCTCATAAAGCATGGAAAATTCTAAAAAAATTATGTTTAAAAATAAATATCTAATTTGATGGAGTTCTTCGAGGTAGATCCACTTTAAAGGATTATGATATACCCATATCAATAGGAAGTAAAGTTCACACGAGAGGAGAATTAGATTTTCGTAGTAATATAAGAAATAAAAAGAGAATGTTTGGATAAATACGTTAAATTACATAAATAACCACTATACAATAAACAAAAATGGTTGAGTGTAATGTGATTTATCATCAAAAAGTATGACTCAAATATCTTATAAATCAAGCTCAAGCACACGAATGTAAAATATTAACTAAAAAAAATATAAAAATTAGTATTTAATTTGATATAAGACAAGTTCCAATAATAATTTTTTCATTTAGCTTGGACCTTGTTTAGAATTATGGTGAGCAGCAATAATAAATAATAATAATTTTTTTATTCAAATAATAAATATATAAATATTAAAGCAAAGATGAGGTAAATTTAAGCAATGTAATATTTCAGAATAAAAAATATGTAAAAGTTGAACAAAAAGAGATTTGGTGTTTATAGAAATAAAGCAAAATTAAGGTGAATAATTTTAATTGTGAGATAAATTGTAAAAAATGATGTATTTTTTGATATAAAGGAGTTCCATTGTAGCATCCACAATCATCACATCTCGTTCATGTCAAATTATCTCGTCAAACATGCAAATAGAAAATACTATTTAAGAATATTTAAAAATTGAATTTATAAAGTTCATTAAGATGAATCCTTTAACATTTTTTTGAATCAGTTGTTATTTGAAATTTCTATGAATTAAAAAATTAAAAAATCATAAATAATAATAAAAAAACATTTATATTAAGTAAACATATTAAAAAATGTTATCATTTGAAGCATTTCAATTTAACCAAATGAAAACATTTGAACATCTCACAATTGAAGAATTAGAGTCTTAAAGCAATATGATAAAATAAAAAATCAATTAAATAAAATTAGAAAAATTGCATAGGAATGTTACATTCTAAGATATTGTGGACATTGACTATGACACTATAATTAATTACATAGGAATGTTGCATTCCTAGATATTAGGGACATTGACTATAACATTCTTAATCATAAAATTATGTACTAATAAAAATTTAGTGAACAAAGGATAAAACAAAAAAATAAAACTCTTAAAAAGTTAAAAACGAATATTTAATTAGAAACATCTAGGTTGGATGAGTTCAACTACCATTATTACATGTTAATTGGACCTAGATTGGGATCACTGCTAGTTTAAAAAATAAACAAGCAAGAAAATAGAAATAAGATATTTTATCTCTAAGAAAATATATAATAAAGTAAAAATGAGAAAAATTGAAGCACTATTACAATGCAAAACAAATTAGATCTCATTTGAAATTATTACAGATTACTAAATTAAATATGAATAAATAATGATAAATTTTTATATTAATATTAGATGAATAAATACTAAAAAAAAGACAAATTGAAGCAAATTTAACATAGCCTAATCTAAGACATTTAAAGTCCATAATTGTGTTTATTTGTAGCTATATGCTAATATGGAAAAATAAAAGCAAAATACTTGAAGTAATGGGATAAATTAACTAGGAAAATAAAGTGCGATAAAACATTCAAAAATAAAATATTTTGAAAAAGTAAAGGAAAATATATTATTAATTGGATAGAGTTATCAGTGATGAGACAAATGACATCTGTCTCATTTTGATCAAACCACGTGTAGGATTACTATGTGTTGTTGAAGCAAATAATCATAAATTAATAATTTAATATTAATTAAATTAATAATAAAAATATAATAAGATAAATTTAAATAATGTAGTATAGAATACTCAAAGTATTACAAAGCTCGATAAAAAAAGATTTAGGGTTTCTTGGTAATATAATAAAACCAAAGTGAAAAGTTTGTAGAAATGAAAAATTATGAAAAAAATTCCAATCCAAGATTGTTAGGGGATTGAACATAGTTTCCTATATTGCAAAATATGGTAATAAATATTTTTAAAGCATAAAAAATACTTGATAAGAACTACAAATATAAATATAAATATAAATATATAATTACACATAGCTCATCAAGATGAGTCCAAAGATGTTTATTTTGTCTCAGCCAAATCTCATTTAGAATGATAAAGAATTTTTAAATTAAATAGGCTCTATTAATAGAAAAGAATTATATAAATATTAAATGAATATTTATGTAATAAAAAAAAAGATAATTGGAAAATTATAGCGAAACAAATCAAAAAGATATAATGCTTACACAAGACATGTTTTAGAGTGACATTATAAAATGACAAAGCCATTGTAAAAAATATTAAATATTAGAAAAATTGAAGTAAAAAGTTGCATTTCAAGATATTAATGACATTTAGTGTAACATCTTTGATCATCAAATCTTATACAAATTTAAATGAAACAAAGTATTCCAAACCTTTAAAAAATAGTGTTTAAAAAATGTAAAAGTGAGCATTTTATTTTGTAAGGCTTATAATTGGAAGCTTAATGACATTTGTTTGTTCTAAATCGGAGCTTGCTTGGACTTATAACAAATTATGAATGCAAAGATGCATAAATAATAATAAAATATTATTTTCATATTTAGTAAATAATATTAAAAATTTAATGAGATTAATTCAAGAAATATAATAAAAAAAATCAAAGTAAGATAAGGGTCACATGAGAATAAGGATTGTGTTATATAAAAAATCAAACAAATCAAAGAGAAATTATTTCACAAATAAGACACAAATTTTGTGAAAGTTATATTCCAAAAAATAAAGAGATTAATTGTGACATCCTTGATTATCAATTTAATATTTATAGAAATATCTTGAAATGATATAAAAAACTAAGAAAATAAAAATTTTAAAAATATATGGATAACCAATTAATTATCTAATGCTCATTAAAAAGAGCCCAATGACTTTTGTTTTATCTTAATCAAACCTTATTTTAAATTATTATGAATACCAAATTAAGTAGTCATCAATTCGAATAAATTATTTTTTAAAATAATATAAATATATTTGAAAGTACTACTGAAATAAGTTGTAGCATTTTAATATGTTCAAATATAAATGATGTCATAGTGATAGAAAAGGAACATTAGAGTTTCAAAATAAAACAACCAAATTTAAGCAAAACATTTCAAAAAGAAAAGAAAAATTGTTCAAAAAATTTGCATTCAAATATACTAAAGAGTTTGTATGCAATATTCTTGATCTTTAAATCATATAGAAAACAAAATGTTTTGAAAATAAAACAAAAATAATTAAGAATATTGGAAAAATCTTTTTGGAAATAAATATTTAATTGGATATAGCTAACTAAGATGAGTCCAAAAAAGTTTCTTTCCATTCCATTTCGACTCATTTGTATTTACATGGAATTACCAAAATGAGTAAAATTTAAAAAATAAAATATTATTTTTATATGAAGTAAATATATATTAATAAAATGTGATAACTTTTTTTGGAAAAGATATGCAAAGATTGTGTGACACCTTAGATTATTAAAAAAGCTATGAATAAAAATATATAGAACCACACTCCACAAAAAGTAAAATTTAAAATGATAAAAAATGAATATTAATTTTTTAGGGCTTGATGAGATGAGACAAAAGTGTTTTCCTTAATCTTAATTAGACCACAATTTAAATTACCATAAATTTCTTATGTGGTCATAAATATTATTAAATAATTATTTAAATATTAAATTAATAAATAATAAATAGAAATGAGATAATTCAGGAACTACAAAACAACAAAATAAACTACAAGAAAAAGCCACACAAGTGGGTATTTAGAGTTCATAAATTATGTAAAAAAGTTTCATTCAGAGATACTAATGTGGTCAAGAGTGGACTTCTATATCACTAAACTTTTTTTAAGTTGTAATAATGAACATTTAATTGCATAGAGCACATCGAGATGGGAGACAACGTTTATTTCACCTTAATCAGACCATGTTTATAGTTACTATAAATTAAAAAATTAAATAAACATAAAAAATAGTTTTTTTATTTTAATTTTACTTAAATATAAATGAAAGCATATATAATATCAATTAAAATATCTTAATAGAATCAAATCAAAGTAATTTACATGTCACATGAGAGTAAAATTAGAGTTTAATAATAATATAAACAAACCTAAAAGAAACGTTTGAAAAAGAAGATAAATTATATAAAAAGTTTTCATTCTAAGATACAAAATAGGTCAATTGTGACATCATTCAACTTCAAATTTGATACAAATAAAAAATTTTTATAAATCACTCTAAATCCCTAGAATATAAAATATTTTAAAAATAAGTAATTAATACCTATTTGGATAGAGCTCGATGAGACAAGTATGTCGATTTTTTTTTTACATAATTCAACTCTTGTATGGCATTAACAAAATTAATAAAAATAGAAAAGAAGAGATAATAATCAATTATATTTTAATCATAAAAAAATACATATGAAAAATACAAATAGATGAATCATCTTCAATGTCGCTATGTAAGAACCACATGAGAGAAGACTTCTAGTTGACAAAAATATAGCGAAATAAAAAAAAATTTAAAAATGAGATAAATTATATAGGAATGATACATTTCAAGACCCTAAGGACATCGAGCGTAACATATTTCATTGTTAAATTAGGTATCAATAAAAAATTTCATAAAATATGTGAGGTCCTTAAATATTAAATATTTAAAAAATATATAAATGATTATTTAAAATGATAGGTCTCATTGAGAAAAGTATAATGGTATTTCATTCATTTCAATCGGACCAATGTTTGAACTACTATCGATTTCCAATGAAATATGAATAAATAATAATAAATTATTTTTTTAGAATTAGGAAAATATATACAAATGCTATAGTAAAAAAAATTAAGATACACAATAATTTCAATTCAAAGCATTATAAAGATCCCACTAGAGAAGATTTTAATTTACTAAATAATATAACAACTTAATGCAAAACATTTGCAAAAATGAGATAAATTATAAAGTAAAGTGTCATTAATAAGGCACTTAAGAGATTGAGTGTAATATCCTTAGCTATCAAATTATGTAATAATTATAAAATCTCATAAATTGCACCAAAATTATGGAAAATAGATATTTAAAAATTTTAAAAACTAGTTACTCAATTGATAGCACTCATTCCTAACTATTTAGATTTCTTTACAATGGACATTGTTTAGAATTATTATGATTTTGCAATTTATATATATATATATATATATATACATTATTACTTTAGTATTACTTAAATACATTCATTAATGCTAAAATTAATTAAATTCAGGTAATTTAATATCGCCAAATTAAAGCAAGGTAAAAGTGACATGGGAGGCAAATTAAATTTTCATTCTAACATATTTAAAAAAAGCAAAGAATTTGAACAATTTAGATAAATAGTGATGACAAGCTCAATTATCAAAATAGGTATAAATTAAAAGGTCATAAATATAGTGCTAAAACCATACAAAATAAAATATTTAGAAAAAAAAATGAACAATTAACTTGATAGACCTCATCAAAATAACTAGTATTTACTAAATTAAAAATATATATGAATAATAATAAATTGTATCATTAATTTTTTGAAAATATATATTCAATACAAAAAGTGATAAATTCGTGATGTGTAATATAACAAAATATAGGAAATTTAAAGTTCACATGAAAGAAGAGTTAGAGTTTCATAATAATATAACAAAATAAAATTAAAATTTTTCAAAAATTACATTATTTTTTTTAACAAAGTTGCATTCCAAGATACTTACAATATCGAATGGAACATCATGAATAATCAAAACAAGTTTTAATTCAAATTCTCATAAAACATGTAAAAGCAATTGAAAGTAAAATATTTAAAATTATACTAATAAAACATAATTAGATAGAAATTAATCATGATCAATTTCAAAACATTTTCTTTTATCTCATTCAAAACATCATTCAATATTACTATTAGTTACACAAAATAATAAACATTAACTATAACAAAACATTTATTTAAAACCAAGTAAACATTTATTGAAGGTGCAATTACTTACTTTGAAAAAATATAATATGACTAAATCAAGCTAATGTAGAGGTCAAATGAGAGGAGACTTTGAATTACATAGTTATTTAATCCCATCAAAGAGAAAAACTTGAACAAATGTCAAAATGATTATATTAAAGTTGCATTGCAAGACACTAAGAAGACATTCTATAACATTCTTGATCATCAAATTAGGTATAGATAAAAATTCCACATAAACAATGCCAAAATCATAGGAAAAATTATTTTTAAATATTAAAATTAAAATTTATTTAAATGGGCTCATTAAATAAAGTAAAGTGAAATGTTTTCTTCTCCATTAGATGTCATTTTGAATTACATTAATTTACAAAGCTAGATATGTATAAATAATTATACATTATTTTTTAATATTAAGTAAATATAAATATTAAATTTGAAATAAGATAATTTGAAGCAAGCTAATGTGACAAAAGAAAGCATTGTAAAAGTCACAACGTAGTAGTGCTTTATTTCAAAGTAATATAATTTAATAAAAATGAAAAGTTTCAAGGAATGAGACAAATTATATAAAAGTATTGTCTTCCAGTGTGCTAAGGAGGTTGAGTATAGTATCCTTGATCACCACATTAAGTGGAATATTGTTGTTTTGAAAAATATTTCGAAATGTTACAAAATAAAATATATAAAAGAATAAATAAATTAATATTTATTTTGATTGGAACTGTAACAGGAAACCATACTAAATAACAAATAATAATTAAAAATTATAAAACAAGAATTTCGTAAATAAATATTAAATTTTAAATGTGATAAATAGAATAAATATAATTAATTTAAATCAACGTGACGTAAAGGTCACACCAGTGGGGAATAAGACCTTAAAATTAATGAAATCAAATCAATGTAAAACTTTTGAAGAAATGAGTGAAAATTTTTTTAAAGAGTACTTTCCAAGCTATTTAGAAGATCAATTATAACATCACTGATTACCAAAAAAAGAAAGAAATTAAAATGCCCATAAAGCTTTACTAAACCAAACAAACTAGAATACTAAGAGATACTGTTAAGAATACTAAATTGGATAGAGCTAATCAAAATGATTTCAATGGTGTTTATTTCTCATGGTCAGACCTTATCCAAAATAGTATGAATTGCAAAAGTAAATAAGCATAAATAGTATTAAATTATTTTTGTAATGACAAGTAAATAAATATTAAATTTGAAATTGAAAAAAATTTAAGGGATAATATATAATGTAGTTAAAACCATTTAAAAGTGACATGATGTTTGATTTAGAGTTACATAATAGTCTTATAAAATAAAATTAAAACTTTTAATTAATGAGAGAATTTGGATGACAATGTTAACTTTCATGTTACTAATGAGATTGAGTATAGCATCATTAGTTATTAGATAGGGTATGGTTCAAAACATCTCATAAACCATGCAAAAAGTATATAAAATAAATTATTTGGAAATTAAAAAAATAAATGTTTACTTTGATAGACTTCATAAATACTAGGCCAATGATGCTTCCATTCACTCAATTAGACCTAGTTTATAATTATAATGAATTACCAAAAGAAAAAGTAATAGTAAATTATTATATCTGAATTAATTAAACACATGTTAAGGATTAAATGACATAATTTAACACAATTTAAAATAACCAAATTGTAAACATATAAAGGCCACATGAAGGTTGATTTAGAGTTATAAACGAATGTTACTAAATCAAAGAAAACAATTAAATAAATAAGATAAAATATATTGAAAAGTTTAATTCCATGACACTAAAATGATTGGGCATGACATCCTTGATTGTAAAGGAAAAAATGAAAACAAATATAATATTTTAAAAATGTAACAAATAAACGTTTAATATGTTAGAGCTAGTCATGATGAGTCAAACAATGTTTTCATAATCTTAATGAACCTTGTCGTGAATTACTATGGATTATCAAAATAAGACATATGTAACATTATATTACTTTTTTAATATTACATAAATAGAAATTAAGCATAAAAAAAGATAAATTGAAGCAATATAAAAGTTTGAAATTATAGAAAAATAAATATTTAATTCAATTGGACAACATTTTGAATAATAGTTGAGCACAATACTAAATAATAAATTACTAATTGAATATTATGTAAATAAACAAAAAAGTTGAAATGAGGTAAATATTTTTTTTATTTAAATCAATGTGACATAAAGGTCACACAAGTGGAGAACAATTTCTTAAATGTAATTTAACAAAATCAAAGTTAAATTTTAATGAAATTTGAGAAAAGTTTTAAAAAAAAGTACTTTCCAAGCTATTCAAAAGATCAATTCAACCTTCATCGACTATCAAAATAAGGAAGAATCTAAAATGCCCCATAAAATATTCCTAAAAAATAGAAACTAGAATATTAACAAATAACGAAAGGAATAGTCATTTGGATAGAACTCATCAACACGATTTCGATGATGTTTATTTGTCGTGGTTAATCCTTATGCAAAATATTATGAATAAAAAAAAAGTATAAATAATAATATATTATTTTCTAATAATAAGTAAATAAATATTAAGGTTGAAATGGGAAAAATTAAAGGACATAATATAGTTAAAAACACTTAAAAGTGACATGAGATTAGATTTAAGGTTACATAATAGTCTTACAAAATACAATGAAAACTTTGAATTAATGGGGTAATTTATAAGAGAATGTTGCCTTCCATGTTACTAAGGAGATATAATATAACATTCTTAATCATGAAATATAACATGCATCAAAGAATCTCATAAAGCATGCAAAAGTTATGGAAAATAAATTATTTAAAAATAAAAAAATTTACTTTGATAAAGCTAGTGAATACAAGGCCAATGGTGCTTCCTTTGGCTCGATTAGACTTATTTCAAATTATGATGAATTACAAATTTAAATAGGGAAAAATAATAATAGATTATTATATTAAAAATAATTAAACATATGTTAAGGATTAAATAAGATAATTTCAAAACCGTTTAAAAGAACCAAATTGAAAACCTATAAAGGCCACATGATAGTGATTTTGAGTTGCAAACTAATATTACCAAATCAATGCCAAAACGTTAAAAAAATAAGATAAATTGTATGGGAAAGTTGAATTCAAAGATATTAAAATGTTTGAGCATAACATCCTTAATCGTAAAGGAAAAACATTTCAAGATCAAATATTTAAAAAATGTAGCAATAAATGTCTAATTTGTTAGGTTTAATGCATATTTAAAAAATTATTTAAAAAATTAGACATTTATTTCAAGATCAAATATGCATTAAACCTAAAACTAGATAAATTTAAGCAATGTAAAGGTATGAAATTATAGAAAAAATAATTTATTTCAATTGCATTGCAATTACAACTATGGTAGAGCACAATACAATAATAAGTTATTAATTAAGTACTACGTATGTAAATCCAAAATTTGAATTGAGATAAATCGAAGACATGTAATTTATTCAAATCAATGCAACGTAAAAGTCCACTCAAGTGGAGAACAAGAGCTTAAAATATTGTAACCAAATCAAAGTAAAATTTTTGTCAAAATAGGAGAAAATTTTTATAATAGGTTATTTCCAAGCCATTTCAGAGATCAATAGCACCATCATCGATTATCAATATAAGAAAGATATTAAAATGCCCCATAAAGCATTCTTAAATCAGAGAAACTAGAATATCAAAAAAATGAAAAGAGTTCTTAATTGGATTGAACTCATCAAGATGATTTCAATGTCATGTATTTCGCATTCTCAGACTTCATAAAAAATATTATGAATTACTAAAGTAAATATGTATAAATGATAATTTTTTTAACAATGAATAAATAATTGTTAAAGATAAAATAAGAGAAATTAAAGGACATAATATTTTTAAAGACAACTAAAATTGACATGAGATTAGATTTATAGTTAAATAATTATCTTACAAAATAAAATGAAAACTTTCAATTAATGGGTTAATTTGTAAGACAATGTTGCCATTCATGATAAGAGATATAGTATAATGTCATTAGTAGACAAATAAGGTATGTATCAAAATATCTCATAAAACATGCAAAAAATATGGATAATAAATTATTTAAAATTAAAAAAATAAAATTGTGCTTTGATAGAACTAGCTAATACTAGGCCAATGATGCTTCCTTTGACTCGATTAGACCATGAATGTAATTATGATGAATTACAAATGTACATAGGAAAAAGTAATAATAAAGCTTTAGAAAACAAAGTAATAAAATATATAAAAAATAATATTTAATAAGATAAAGTTCATTGAGGTAATTGCAATGATATTTCTTAATTTCAAGCAGAACATGTTTGAAATTACAATAAATTACTAACGTAAATAAGCATAAAAAATAGGATATACCTCATTTAGATGTCCAATAATTTTTGCTTCATCTCGATTTGACCTCATTTGGGATTACATCAAATTACAAAAATAAATAGGAATAAAAAATAATAAACTACTTTTTTAACATTTAAGTAAAATTTATTAAAGCTAAAATGAAATAAATTGAAGCATTGTAATGTAGCAAAAATAGAAGTGATACAAAGGTCACATCATAAGAGAATTGGGGTTTCATAGTAATAATAGCAAATCAAAGAGAAGCATTTCAAGATATAAGTTTAGTTATATGAGAATGTTGCATTCTAAAGTACTAAACTGATTATGTGTGCCATTCTCAATTGTTATATGTGGTACAACTAAAAATACATAAAAAAGCTTACCAAAATAAAACAACATTATATATATAATAAGGAAAAATAAATATATAGTTTGATAAAGCTCTACAAGACCAATCCAATGGCATATGGTTCTTCTTAATAGATCATCATTTGTAAAAGTTATTATTTCAATGTTAAGTGAAAATATATTAAATTTAAAAAAATATAAATTTATGTAACGTAATATTACCAAATCATGGAAATATAGTTCTCACATGATATGAGCATTAGATTTTCATATTAGCATGACCAAATCAAAGTGAAAAGATGAAAAAGTAACATAAATTATTTAAAAAAGTTACAATTATAGACACTAAAGTGATCGAGTATGACAATCTTGACGTCAAATTAGGTCTGAAATAAAATGCCTTATATAGAGTGTCATTACCCAAAATTGTAAAACATTTAAATATAATAAAGTGAATATCTATTTAGCAGAGCTCAATGACATGAATCCAATAAGTTTTTTAATTTCGAACCTCGTACAGAATAACTAAGAATAAACCAAAGAATATCAACATCATAAATAATATATTATTATTTTAATGTTAAGTAAATCTATGTTACTGTAAAAAATAAAAATTAAAGAAAAGTTATTTAACCAAATCAAGAAAACATTTAGAGTTACATGGTAGCATAATCAAATCAACGGGAAATTTTATGAAAATTAGATTAATTGCACACAAAAGTTACATTCCAAAGTACTAAGTAGTTTAGAGGTTAAATAATCATTAATCAAATAAATTACAATTCAAAATGCTTAATAAAGCAGATCAAACCATAAAAAATGTAATATATAAAGATATATATAATAAATATATAATTGGGTTATTGCTTATTGAGAGTCCAATGTTTGATTTATGACATTTAGAATGAGCATAAATTTTTTATTAATTAACAAGGTAAATAATCATAAATAATAAAACTTTACTATAGCATTATCAAGCAAATGATTTTAAAGCTATAATGAGATAACCTAAAATAATGTAATATCACCAAATCAACGTGCTACAAAATTACATGGGTGCAAATTTAGGTTTTCATAGTATTAAAACAAAATTAAAGAAAAAACTTTGAAGAAATAAGAGACATAGTATTAGAAAGTCACAATCTATTATATTAAAAAGATTGACTATAGCATTCCTGACCATCAAATAAGGTACGAATCAAAGTGCCTCACACTGCATACCAAAATACTAAAATAGAGTCTAGTAAAAAATTTTTAATATCAACCAATCGCGATTTAGAATTAATGTGAATTACAAAAATAAAAAGCATAAATAATAATAAATTATTATTTTACAATAAAGCAAATATATGTTGAAGTTAAAATAGGATAAATTGAAAAAATGGAACATAACCATGTAAAAGGCATTTAAACGCAAAAAAAGACTTAGAATTATGTACTACTATTAAAAATTTAAAGCAAAACATACTAAAAATGGACTTGTACTATAAAGTTGCATTCAAATATACTAAATGGATCAAGTCTAACAACCTTAATCACCAAATACATTAGGAATAAAAATATTTCATAATTTTGCCAAAATGCCAAAAAGAAACTATTTTCAAAAAATTTTAAAATAAAATATTAATTTAAAAAGGCTCACAGAGATGGTCCCGTTGAAATATGTTTCTCCTCCTTCAAATAGGTATTCAATTACTATGGACTAAAAACATAAATTATTAATTAATATTAAGTAAATTTATAGCATAATTGAAATTAGATATATTAATGCAACAAAATATAACAAAATCAAAGTGATGAAGAGGTCATACTAGATGAGATATTATTATAGTAAAATCACAAAATTAAAGCAAAAAAAATTTAGCTGATGTTATAAATTGTATGCAAAATTTATGTTTTGAAGATATTAAGTTGTTTAAATGTAACAACTTTGATCAACAAATAGAGTATGAATTGAAATAGTTGTAAAAGCAAGCTGAACCACAGAAATTGAATATTTAAATAATACAGCTCATTGAGAAGATTCCATCGATGTTCGTTTCGTCAACATTGGTCTTTGTTTTGAATTATTACAAATAACAAATTAAATAGCATAAATATAGTTAAGATTGTTGTCCTAATGTTATATAAATATATATTAATGCTGTAATTAGATATACTTAAGCAGTGTATATATCAAAATAAAACTAAAGTGCAGGTCACAAAAATTTTGATTTTGACATAAATTATAATATAAACAAATAAACGTTGAACATTTTTATTAATGGGATAAATTGTTCAAAAATGAAATACTAAGAAAAATATCTAATAATATATTAGTAATCTCAAGAAAATAAAGTATTTTAAGTTATAAAACTAAATACTTTGTTGCATAAAGTCTGTAAGTGTGCATTCAGCAACCATTGAGAAAATATATACTGAAGATAAAATAAGTTAAATTAAGGCATTTTAAGACAATTAGATGAAAGTAATGTAAAGCCTGCTCAAATGTAGATTTTTGGTTTGAAAATAATTTAAACAAATCAAAAAAATATTTTCAGAAATGGCATAAAATTTATGAAAAATTTTAATTCTAAGATATAGTGGAGATTGAGTGTAATATCTTTGATCATAAAATTGTTTATCAATCAAATTATCTCATAAAACATGCAAAAATAAAAGAAAAATATTTTAAAATATGAAACTAAATAGTAAATTTGATACACCCTAATAAATCATGTCCAACGATCTTTCTTTAAGTGTTATAGCATAATGAAATCAAAGATAAGTAAGAATGGGTTGCACTGTAGCAAAGTCAAATGAAAAAAAATTTGAAATGAGATAGACATAATAAAAAACACTACATTCTAAGATAATAACGAAGTCAAACACAGCGACCTAGGTAATCAAATTAGGTAAGCATTAAACATTCCTGAGAAATGTTCTTTGGTAATGAATTTTTTAAATATAAAAACAACTGCTTAATTATATATATTTCATCATAATTATTCTAACATTTTTTATCTTTATCAGACCTTTTTCTAAATTACTACAAATTAAAAAGTAAATATGCATAAAAAAGTTTTTTATTATTATTAAATATATATTAATGTTAAATTAGTTAAATTGGAACAATATAATCTAAAAAACTAAAAGAATTGTAATGTCTACTTTAGATAAAATATTTGCTTAGTAATATAACAATTTCAAAGGAAAGCATTCGAAGAATTGGAATAAAGTTTGTTAGAATGTTTGATTTCAAGATACCAAGTAGATCAAGCATGCGAACCTTAATCATGAAATTAGGAATTATTAAAAATATCTCAAAAAATAATTTTGATCACTACAAAATAATTTTATAATTATCAAAAATGAGAATATAATTTGATAGAGCTCATTGAGATGAGACTAATGACATTTGTTCCATTTTGTTTGGACCTTATTTAGAGTTATTGATAATTTTTAAAGTACATAGGCTTAAAAAATATTAAATTATTAACAAAAAATTAAGTAAATATATATTAGTGATTAAATTATATAAATTGAAGCATCACAATATGACTATCTAAAGGTGATATAATGGGCACATGAGATGGAAATTAACATTTCATAGTAATAATACCAAATAAAAGTGAACAATTTGAACAAATTTGATCAGTTTTACAAGAAAGTATTTTCCAAGGTAACAAGGAGATCAAGAGTAACATTTTCTCTCATCAATTAAGTTAGAAGTCAAAATTTCTTGAAAAGCATAACAATGACCTATAAATATGCATATATATTAATGAACGGTGATATAGCATATCGAGACAAGTACAAGGATATTTGCTTCATATTGATTGAACTGCGTTTTGTATTACTATGAAATAAAAATTGTAATAAATAGTAAATAACAATAATTTATTTTTTTAGATATATTTTAAAACATAAATAAAATAAATTTAAGTAATTTATATAACAAAATATAAGAAATATAATTTTCATAAGGGAAGAGAATAAGCTTTTTCATATTAATATAACTAAATCAAGGAAAAAAATTAGAAAATATGAAATAAATTATACAAATTTATTGAATTCCAAGATACAAACGAAATGGAGAGTAACCTTTTTAATTATCAAATCAAGTGTTAACTAAAGTACCTTATAAAAAGTACCAAAACTTACAAAAGTAAAATATTTAAAAATAATGAAAAGAATATCTGGTAGGATAGAACTTGCCAAGTTATGTTCAATGGTATTTTTGTGCTCTCGTTCATACCTCGATAGGAGAAACTGTGCATTACCATAGCAAATAAACTTAGCTAACAAAATTATTATATTTATAATATATAAATATATATTAATGCTCAAACATAATAAATTGCTCAAATACTTGTAACTAAATCCAGCTGTTTTTATGGTCATACAAGAGAAGATTTAGAGTCACATTAAAGTATAATAAAATCAAAGAAATTATTTAGAGAATGACATTAACTAGAAAGAAAAGTTACTTTCTAAAATAAAAAACAAATCAAGTGTAAAATCTTGTTAATCAAATTAGATATGACTCAAATGGCTTTGTAAATCACATCAAAAGGCTAGGAAAAAATTCATAAATATGAAATAAATACTTAATTTTGTTATGGCTCATTAAGATGAGTCCAACGCTGTCAGTTTTATCATGAAAAAGCCTATTCTAGATTTACTATGAATTACATAGCTAAATTAACATTACTAAACGTAAATAATTTTTTTAATATCAAGTATATTAATATTAAAACTTAAATAACTTAAATTCAAGAGATGTAATTTAGCTAAATAAAAAGCATTATAAAAATCAATTGATAAGATATCAAGATTTTTGAAGTATTACATTAAAATTGAAGTGGATCTATAAAAATAATTATGCTATTTGATACTATCAACAACGAATTTCGAGTGACCTTTATTTAAACTTAATTAGCCCTTGTAATGAATTTCTATGAATTATATAAATAAGCAAGCATAAATAATAATCAATTATTGTTTTAATATTCAGTAAATATATATTAAACTTGATGTCAAATAAAGTGAAGTGTATAACAAAATGAAATAAAAGATAGGGGTTGCACAAGGGAAGATGATTAAAAATAAGATAAATTATAGAGAAAAGTTGTATGTAATGATACTAAGAAAATCAAACACAACAACCATGAAAATAAAATATAATTTGGATTAAAAGTTCTTGAAAAACTTCCCTAAATAAAAAAATTATAATAATATCAAAAAGAAAGACTTAATTGGATAGAAATCATTAAAATCTGTCCAATAATAATTGTTTCAACTTGATCAAATATCATTCAAAATTACTATGATTTAATAAAAAATACATAAATAATTTCTTTCAATAATTAGTAGATTTATATATAAAAGTTGAAGTTAAATAAATTAAGCTAATGGAATTAAAAAAATAAAAGAAATGTAATGGAGGGTTTATGGTAGATGTAGAGATACTAAGTAATATAACTATTTCAAAGTAAAGCATTTCAGAAAATAGGAAACATCTTTGTAGATAGCTGCATTCTGTGATAAAAAGAATGCCAAGCATTCGATCCTTGATAATGAAATTTAGAATGAATCAAATGTCTTGTAAAACTTTTATAATTGCTATATTGTTTTTAAAAATATAAAAATGAATATACAAATTTATAGAGCTTATTGAGAGGTGTTCATCAACATTTGTTTCATGTTGATCAGACCATGTCTTACTTTTATATGAATTACTAAGATAAATTAGCTTAAAAAGTAATAAATTATTATTTTATAATTACGTAAATTTTTATTAAAGATGAAATTAGTTAAATTAAAGAATCATAATATAACAAAGTAAACATGATGCAAAAGTAACAGAGTGTTAAAGTTTGATAGTAACAATACCAAATCATTGTAAAAAATTTACAGAAATGGGAAAAGCATTATAAGAATGTTTTATTCAAAGGCACTAAAGGCATCAAGTGTAGCATTCTTGAGCATACTTAACATTGGAAACTTTCTAACATCAAACTCTAGATTTTTGGTTATGAATCAAAACATTTCAAAAAAATTCTAAAAACTCTACAAATTACATTGGATAATTAACATAGAAATTCTATATTAGAAAGTTGAATTCCTAAATACTAAGGAGATCATGCATAACATTCCAAATCATTAAATCCTTAACATATAAAAATATGTCTACAACATTCAAAATAAATTTAAAAAATATAATTATTTCATATAAAATTAGAAAAAGCCCATCAGGATGAGCTCATCAAAAAGTTTTATGGTTGATGAATTCTTGCTAAGTGTTTAAAGTATGTCTAGATGTGCACAATGTGGATGCTTGAATGCTTGTGTGTGTTCATGTGTGTGAGTTTGTGTGCATGAGCCAATGTGGGTATGCATATGAACTGTGCAATGGTTTGGGCCAATGTGTGCACGTGTGCGTATTGTGCAAGTGCATGCATGTGTGTCTGTATGTGTATGTGTGTGCACATGTTTATGTTGGCGTGTGCATGCATGTGAGGGTGTGTGCACATGCATGTGCACATGTGTGCTTGTGTGCACATTTATGTGCGTGCATACATGTGCATGTGTTTGTGTGTGTGTGTGAGTCTATGTGCATGCTTATGTTTGTGGGAGTGTATGTGTGTGTGTGTCTATAATGATTCATATCTATGTGTGTAACTGTACACATGCATGTTCTTTTGTGTGTCCATGTGTGTTTGTCTATGTTTATGTGTGTGTGGATATGTGGCTACGTGTGTGTGCTTGTGAGTGCATGTTTGTGTGTGTTCATTTGCATGTACATGTTTCTTTGTATTTGTGTGTGTATTCATGTCTTTGTGTGTGTGTGCTTGTGAATAAATGGTTACATGTGTGTTTTTATGTGTCTATGAGTGCATGTGCTCGTATGTGTGCATGTTTTTGTGTGTGTGCAAGCATGTATGCGTTCTTGTGTATGTGTGTGTGAATGTGTGGTTGCATTTCTATGTGCGTATGTGTGTGTTTGTATGTGGGTATAAGTGTGTGTGGGTATGTGTGCACATATGTGTGTACCTATTTGTGCATGTGTTTATGCATATAACAATGTGGATATGTATGCATGTGTGCATGTGTGTACATGTTGTTGTGCTTGCATGAGTGCATGCATGCTTTTGTATAATTGTGTGTGCTTTAGCATGTTTGGGTATGTGTCTGTGTGTTGATGTTTGTATGTGCATGCTCATGTGTGTGCATGCCTGTGTGTGAGTGTATATATATGTGTTTTTGTGGTGTGCATATTTGTGTGTGAGTGCATTTGCTTGTGTGTGTGCATTAATGTGTTCAAGTGCATATTTGTGTATTTGCATGTGTGTGTAAGCTTATGCATGCGAGTATGTTTGCATGCTTATGATGTGCATATGTGTTTGTGCATGTGCATTTTTGTGTAAGTATTTGTGTGTTTATTCATGTGCATGTGTATTTGTATGTGTGTGTTTGAGAATGTTGTGTGTATGATGGTACCTGTAAGTGTGTGCATGTGTGTACATTCATGTGCATGTGTCTACATGTGTGTGTGAACATGTTTAAACATATGTGTGTGTGTGTGTATGTGCATGTTTGTGTGTTTGTGAATGCATGCTAGTCTATGCTAGCTTGCACACGTGTGTGATTGTGTATGCATATGTGTGTGTGTGTCAACAAGGGTGCATTTGCATTCATACTTGTGTGAATATGTGTGTGGATGTCTATACATGTGTGTTTGTGTCTACATGCATTCATGTGCGAAGTGTGTGTGTGAGTGTATATATACCTGTTCCTATGCATGCATATCCTTGCATGCATGCATGTGTGTATGTGTGTTTGTGCATGGGTACGTGTGTGTGCATTTGTTAATATGTGTTCATTTGTGCATTTCAATGTCTACGTGCAAAAGCACGTGTAAGTGCATTCTTTTGTATGAGTGTGTGTGTCTGCTTATGTGTGTGCATGCATGTAAGTGTGTGTCTATATGCACTTCTATGTGTGAGTGTGTAAACGTGTGTTTACATGCATATTTGTGTGCATGTGTGTATGTATGTGTGTGTTCAAGAGTGTATGTGTGCATTAGTGTGCTTACGTGTGTATGTGCATAGGTATGCTTGTGTGTATGCAAGCATTTACATGTGTGTGCATATGGATGTAAATGTGCATCTATGTCCAAATATGTGTGTCTTTATTTTTGCATGTTCATGTTTGTGTGAGCGCATGTACGAGTTTGTGCAATTGCATATACATACAAGTGTGTATGTGTGTGTGTTTGTGTGTATGTGTGTGCATGTCTGTCTGTGTGCATGTTTGTGTACATGTTCATGTGTGTATGTGTGTGCATGTGTACTCTTGTGCATCTGTGTGTGTTTGTGTGTGCATATATGTAGTTGTGTTCTTGTATGCAGGCATGTGTGTGTACATGTGCATCTATGTGTTTGCTTACATGTGCATGTATATGCATTTCTGCTTGTGTCTGTGTGCATGTGTGTGTGCTTGTGTGTGACATGTTTGTGTGTGGTCATGTGTGTTAGTGTGTGTCTAAGTATGTTTGTGTATAGGTATGTGAGCATGCATGTGAATGTATCTTCATGTGATTGTGTCTATGTGAATGTGAATGCACTTGTGCATGTTCGTTTGTGTTTTTTCTTTTGTATTAATGTGTATATGTGTGTGCATGTGCTTTTATGTGTACGTGTGTGTGAGTGTAGATGGGTTCATGTGTGTGTGTGTATATGCATTTCTATGTTTGTGTGCTTGTGTTTGTGGGTGAACACATGCATGCTCGTGTGTGTGCTTTCTTATGCATGTGTGTATGCTTGCATGTATTTGTGTGTGTGCATATGTTTGCTTATGCATGAGTATTTGTATGCATGTGTGTATGTGTGGGTGTGTGCATGTGAGTGTACGATTGTGTGTTTGCAAAGGATTGTGTGTCCTTGTGTGGATGTGAGTGTGAGTATGTGTGCGAGTGTGTGTGCTATGTGTGCTTGTGTGCACCTTTGTTGGTGTGGGTGTGTGTACATGTGCACATGTGTGTTTGTATTTGTGTATGTGCATGTATGCTCCTATGTGTGTGTGTGTGTGCATGTGTGTACTAGTGTGGATGTGTGTTCATGTGTGTAATAGATTGTGTATGGTTGTGCACGTGGATGTGCATATGTGTATGTACATTTTCATCGTGAATGTGTGCATATGTGTATGCATTCACATGTGTGTATGTGGGTACGTGTGTGCTTGTGTGTGTATACACCTATGTGCACATATGTCTATGTGTTTACATGTGTGTATATTTGCATGTGTATCTTTGTGATCATAAATTTGTTTGTGCATGCATGCATGCTTTGTACATGTGTGAGTACACATGTGTGTATGTGTTTGTGTGTGTATGCATGTGTGGGTTTACTTATATTTGTGTTATTATGTGTGCATGTGTGTTTAAGTGTAGGTGACTGTGTGCATGCATGTTTGTATTTATGTATGCACATTTGAGTGTTTGGTTATGTGTGTGGTATTGAGTGTGTGTGCATGTGAGTATTTATTTGTAGTTGTGAGCATGCATTTGTGGCTATGTGTTGTGGTTATGTGTGTGTAGCAATGTAGGCAATTGCGTGCATGTACCTACATGAGTGTGCATGCATGTTTGCTTGTACTTTTTAATAATTATGTATGCAATCTTATGTGTACATAGATACATATGAGTATTCACATTTGTATGTGCATGAGAGCATGTGTGTGTACATATGTGATTTCATGTGTGTGTGTGTGTATTGTATGTGTATATGCATGCTTGTATTTGTTTATGTGTATAGGTGCTTTTGTGAGCCGATGTGGTCGCACTTGTCTTTGTGCGTGCGTGTGTGTGCACGTCTTTTGCGTCTCTATCAATGTGCATATGTTTGTGTGCATATATGTATATGTTTGTGTGTGTATATGCATGTGTGTGTGTATGCACATTTGTGTATAACGTGTTCACATGCATGTGCATGTTTTTGTGTATGAGTTTGTGCGTGCCTGTGCATATGCACATATGTGAATATGCATGTGTGTACATACATGTGTATTTGCATGTAAGCATCCAAGAAAGTGCTTAAGGCTTTTTTTGTGCATGTGTGTACATTTGTGGAAGTGTGTGTGCATAGGTCATTGTCTGTTTATGTGTGCATGTACATTTGTGCTCATGTGCCAGTATGTCTATATGTGTGTGTGTGTGCACATATGTGTAGATTTATGTGTGCATATAAGAGCATGTTTGTTTGTGTGCATGTGTGTGCTTGTGTGTATATTAATGCATGTGATTGGAAGTGCGTGGGTGTGTTGCATGATTGTGTGCAAATGTGAGTGTGTGTGTGTGTGTATTTGAGTTTGTTTGAATATGTGCATGCATATATGCTTGCGTACGCATGTGTGTGTATGAATGCGTTTGTTTTGGTGTTTATAAGTGTGTGTAAATATGCACACACACATGTGTGTGTGTGTTTGTGTGTGTATGTGTACAAGTATGTTTGTGTGTGTGCATGTGTAAGAGTGTGTGTGGGCATGTGTGTTTGTATGTGTGCATGTGTGTGCACTTATGTACGTGTGTGTGTGTTCTTCTATTTTTACTTGTGCATGTTTCTGCATGTGCTTGTGCCTTTGCATGTGTTTGAATGTGAAAGTGCATGCATTTATGTGTGAATACAAATTTTTCTTGTGCATTAGTGTTTTTTCATGCACGTGTGTTCCTATGTGTGTACATGCTTGCATGTGTGTTTATTTTCATGTCTTTGTTGCCTAGCCATATATTTGTGTGTGTTTGCATGTGTGTGTAGATGGGTATGGGTGTTAATCTATGCAAATGTTCATTATTGTACATGTGTGATTGTGTGCGCATGAGTCTGTTTGTGTGTGTTATGCATACATTCATGAGTGTGTGCATGTGTTTCTATTTACATGTGTGCATGCATGTGTGTGCATGTGCATGTATGTATGTTCACATGTGTGTGTGTTTGTGTGTATTTTTGTGCATGTGTGCATGCATGCATGTTTATGTGTGTGTTCATATGCATGTGAGTTTTTTGTGTATGTATGCATGTGTTTGAGTGGATGTGTGTGTTCATGTGTGTTCATGTGTGTTTATGTATCTACAAGTGTGCTTGCATGTGTGTGTTGTGTATATGTTTTTGTGCAAGTGCATATCTACATGTTTGTGTGCACCTGTGTGCACCTATGTGAACTTGTGTATTTTTTTGCATGTGTGTGTGTGTTTGTCCATATTTATGTATGTGTGTGTACTGTGTCTATGTGTTAGTGCACATGTGTGTATATATGTGTACATGAATATGTGTGCATGCATATGCGTGTTTGTGTGCATGTGTGTGCACATGTGTTATTTGCATGTCTTTGTGTGCGTGTAAATATATGCATGTGTGTCGATTTGCACATACATTTGTTCATATGTAATTTGTGTATGCATGTGTGTGTGCATATGTGTGTGTTTGTGTATGGGTGCATGTGTGTGTGTATGTTTATCTATGTTGTTTTGTGTCTATATGCATGTGTGTGGGTTTGTGCATGCATTTCTGCATGCATAATTATGCATGAATGTGTGTGGGCATGTGTGTGTGTTAATGTGTGGGTGCGTGTGTGTGCATGTTCATCTCTATTGGTGTGTGTCTATGTGCATGTGTATGCATGTGCATGTAGCTCTATGTGCATGTGCTTGGATGTATGCATGTGTGTGTGCATATATGTGTGTGCGTATGTGTGTTTGTTCATGTGTGTGTATGTGAGTTTATGTATGTGTATATGTGTGTGCATACTTGCATGTGTGTATGAGTGTGGGTGCATGCACATGTGTGTGTGTGTGCTTTTGAGCTTGTGTGTGCAAGCTTGTGCATGTGTTGTGTGTGTCAATTTGTGTACATGCATGTGCATATTTATTTGTGTGTGCAAGTTTATGTATGCATGTGTGTACATGTCTATGTGTGTGTCTATATGTGAATGTGTGCTAATGCTTGCATGCATGTAGGAATGCATGGGTGCATGTGCTTGTGCATGTGTGTGCATATGTGTGTGCCTATATGTGTGCATGTCTATGAGCTTATGTGTGTCCTTGTGACTATGTGTCTATGTGTATGTGCATTTTCTTATGCATGATTGTGCATGTGCATGTGTTTGCATGCACATGTGCTTTGTGGTTGCATGTGTATGAGTACATGTGCATACATATTTGGTTATGTGTGTGTGTGTGCATGTGTTGATGCATTCGTGTGTGCATTCTATGCAAGTGTGCAAGAATGCAAGTGCATATGCATTTATGTGTAGGTGGGTGTGTATGTGTGTGCCTATGCACACACACACGTGTCTATGTGTGTTCATGCATATGTGTGTATGTTTGCATGTATATGTGTGTGTATGTATTTTTTTATATGTGTGTATGTGCATGCATGTGAGTACATGCATGTGTGTGTGTATCTGTGCATATGAGTGAGTCTGTGCCCATGTGCATGCTTATGTAGGAACATTTGTGTCTATAGGCATGTGCATATGTGTTTGTTCATGTGTAGGGGTCTGTGTTTGTTTGTGTGTTAGATTTTGTGTGTTCATGTAGATGTGAGTGTGTGTGGGTGTGTTTACAGGTGCAAGTACATTTGCATGTTGTTTGTCTATGCATGTGTGTTTTTGGTGTGTTTTGTGTGTGTATGTATATTTACATCTATGTGTGTGCATGTGTGTGTATGTGTTCATGTGTGTGGTTTTGTATACATGTGTGTGTGTGCATGTGGTTGTGTATGTGCATAAGTGCATGCATGTGTACGAGTGTGCATGCATTCATGTGTGTGTGTGTGCATGATTTGATGGTTGTGTGTGTGTAGAGGGGAGGGTGAGTTTGTGTATGCCGATGTGTATGTATGTGTGTTTGTGCTTCTATGTGCGTGTGGGTGTATGGGTGTTCGCATTCGTGCATGATTGTGTGTGAGCATGAATACTTGTGTTTAGGTGTTTTGTGTATTATGCATGAATTCATGTTCATATGGGTGGATGTGCATCTCTGCATGCATGCGTTTGCATTCTTTTGTACACACTTGTGTATGCATATATATATGTTTGCATATGCATGTGTGCACATTCATATTAAAGTGTGTGTGTGTGGAGGTGCATGTGTATGTATATGCATGCTTTTTAGTGTGCATGCGTGAGCATGTGTTTGTGTGTACAAGTTCATGTGTGTACAAATGTATGTGTGCGTTAGGATGTATGTGTTCATGTGTGTACATATGTTTATGTGTGCAAGTTTTTGTGTGTGCATAGGCTTGAGTATATATGTGTGTGCATGTGTATGGATGTGCATATGTATGCTTGTGCATGTGTATGCATGCATGGTGGTATGTGTGTGAATGTGCATGTCCAAGTGTGGGCATGTGTGTGCTCATGTGTGAATGCATGTGTGAGTTTGTGTGTGTGTCTATGTTTGTGTAAATGTAGATGTGCGTATATGTACATGAGTGTGCGTATACATGTGCACATGTGTTTATGCTTTTGTGTGCCCCTGTTTACTTGACTATGTGTGTGTATTTATGTGTGCATGCATTTATGTGTTTATGTGTGGATGTTTTTGCATATGTGTGTGTTTGTGTGTGTGTTTGTGCATGCATGTGCATCTGTATGTATGTGTGCACATGCATATTTGCGTGCATGTGCATGTCTGCATGGACATATGTGTGTGATTTTGTGTTCATGTTTGCATTTGGGTTTGTGTACATATGTCTTTGTGTGTGCATGCTTTTGCACATGTGTGTCTCTGTGTGTGTTCATGCATGAACTACATGTGTGTGAATGTGTGTGCATCCATGTGTATGTGTGCATGTTCATGTGTGTCTTTGTGTTTGTGTGTGTCCTTGTCTATGATCCAATGTATTAGAGTGTGCATGTGCTTGTGGTTGTGCATGTGTATGTTCTTATATGTGCATGTGCTTGTGTATTCATGTGCACATGCATGTGCATGTGTAGTGTGCACAAGTGCATGTGTGTGTGCATGCATGTTTATTTTTCTGTGTGTGTGTGCACATGTACTTACATGTGTGTATGTGCCTATGCATCCAAATGTATGTGTGTGTGTGTGTGTGGGGGTTTGGGTCATGTGCACATGTTGTGCAAGCTTGCATGTGCATGTGCTTCTATGTGTGTGGGTGTTGGTGCATGTATGGGCATGTGCATGTGCACATGTGCTTGTGTGTGCATATGTGTATATATCTTTGGGTGCATGTGTGCAAGTTTTTATGTTAATTTGTGCATTTGTGTATGTGTGTGCACACATGTGAGTTTATGAGTGTTTGTATGTGTTCATTGTGTGCTTATGTGCATGTGAGTAGCTGTGTGTGTGTATGCATGCATGAGTTTGCAAATTGGTGCATGCAAGTGCACATGGGTGTGCATTTATTTGCATTTACATGTGCGATTATGTATGTTTGTTCATGTGCATGTGTGTGTGTGAACATGTTTGGTTTGTGTATGTTTATTTGTGCATGGGTGTGTATGCATGTGAGTGTGTGTGTTTGTACATGTGTACATGTCTATTTGTTTGTGTGCATCTATGTGTACTTCTACATGTGCTTGTGTGTGTGTGATTGGGAGCATGCATTTGTGCATTTTGGCATGCGTTTGTGCGTGTGTGTGTGTGCTTGTGTGAGTGTGTGGCTCTGTGTTAGTGTGCATGCAGGTGTGCATCTATGTGTGTATAAGTGTGTGTTCATGTGTGCGAAGTGTGCTAGAGAGAAATTGTGTGTGTGCGTGTGAGTGCACATGTGTATTTTTTTGTGCAAGTGCATATGCGTGCATGTTTGTGTGTGCTTTGCATGTGTGTGTGTGTGCATGTGTGGGTGCAATGTGTGTGTGCATGGGCATGTGAGTGTTTGTGCATGTATGTGTCTATGTGTATGCTTGTGCGTGTTTGGTTGTGTGTGCTTATGTGTGAGCATGTGTGTTCCCATGTGTGTTTATTTTTGTGCATGTTTTTGCATGTGTCTATATGTGTGTTGCTGTGTATGTGCTGTTTATGTGTGTTTGTGTTTGTTTGCATTATTGTGCATGTGTGCATCATTTTTGTGTGTGTGCGTGTGCATATGTGAGTATTTGTGATTGCCTGTGTGTGTGCATGTCTGTGTATGCATGTGTACTTGTTTGTGTATATGAGTGCACACGATCACATGTGTGACTTTGTTAGTGCATTTTTGTGTGTGTGTGTGTGAGAATGTGTGTGGTTCTGCGTAAGTATTTGTGTTTGTTTGTGAATGACTGTGTATGAATGAGAGCATTTATGTGTGGGTAGGTGCATGTTTGTACATGGAAACAAGTTTGTGTGTGTGGGTGCATTTATGTGTTTGTATTCATGAGTGTGATTGTGCATGTTTATCTAAATGTATGTGAGCGCATGTGTATGTGTGTGTCTACGAGTGCATATGCACATGTACAAGTGTGTACATGTGTGTGTCCATATGGGTGCACATATGCGTGTGCATGTAGAAGTGTTTGCATTCATGCATGTGTGCATGTGTATATTTATGATTGTGTGCAAGTGAGTCTATGTGTGTGTCTGTGTGTGCACATATTTTTGTTTTTATGTGCACGTGCATATGTGTCTATGCATCCATGTGTTTGTATGCAAGTGAAGTTGTGTGTGTATTTCAGCGAGCATGTTTATGTGAAATGGCATGTGTTTATACCTATGTGTATTTGTGTGTGTACATGTGTGTTATTTTGTGTGGGCTTGTGTATGTGCATGTGTATGTGTATGTGTGTGTGCAAGTCTGAGTGCATATGTGTGTGTTTGAGTGTGTGCATGTGTGTGTGTGTATGCTAATGTTTGTGTGTGTATGCATTCATGAATATGGATATGTTTGTGAGTCGTTGTGTAAGTTTGTGTGCGTCTGGATACATGTGTGCGAGTCGATGTGTGTTCGAGTCTTTGTGCATGTGTGGTTCTGTGTGTTTATAAGTGTGTATGTGTGTGTGTGCATATGTTTGTGCTTTTGTGTGTGCATGTGCATGTATGTGTTTGTGAATGTGCATGTGTAGATATGTGTTTGTATGGGTGTGAGTGTTTTTATGTATTTGTGCATGCATTTGTGTATATTTGTTCATTTGTATGTGTGCATGTGTGATTGTATTTGCACGTGTGTGTATGTGTTTGTTCATCCATCTTAGGATCTATGCATGGTGTGTTCATGAATGTATTTGTATATGCATGTGCATTCATACATGTTTGTGCAATTATGCTTGTGTGTTTATACATTTTTGCATGTGTGCATGTGTAAGCCTATGGGTGTGTTCATGAATGTGTGAGTGCATTTATGTGGGTGCAGTGTGTGTGAATGCATGCTTCTGTTTGTGTGTGCATGTGAGTGTGCTTGGGTGTGTGAGTATATGTGCTTGTCGTTATGTATGCTTTCATGCTTGTGCTTGTGCTTATGTGCAGGCATCTGTACACATGTTTATATGTGTGCATGCATGTGCCTATATGAGTGCGAGTGAGTGTGCATGCTTGTGCATGGGCATGTGTGCATGGATATGACTATGTGTTTTTGTTTGTGAGTGCATGTGTGTGTGTTTAGGTGTGTGTACAAATGTCATGTGTACATGTGTGTGCTTATGTGAGTGTCTTATTGTATGTTATATGCATATGCACATGTGCATACATATGTGTAAGTGTGTGTGAGTACATGTGCATTTGTGAGTATATATGCATTGGTATCCATATGCACATGCATGGGTGTGCATACAGTGTGTGTGTGAGTATGCATACACATGCATATTTTTGTGGATGTGCCTTTAGCCAGGTGAATATACTGTGTGTACACATATGTCTTTGTGTGTGTGTGTGTGAGTATGTGTGCTTGCATCCATTCATGTGTGTGTATGTTTGTGTGTGGTCATGTGTGTGTCTATGTGTGTGTGTGCATGTATTTGTGTAAGAGCATGTGAGTGTGTGTACATGCCTATGTATGTGTGGGTGTGCATGTGTGCATATGCATTTGTTTGTGTCTTTGTGTGTATGTGTGTGCATATGTAATTGTGTGCATGTGTTGATGATTTTATGTTCATATTAGTGTGCATATGTGTACATGTGTGCATGCTTGTGTGTGTGCATTTATGTTTATTTCGATGTGCACATATGTGTGTATGCTTGTGCATGCATCTGGTTCCTATGTGAGATTTTTGTGCATGTATGTGTGGACTTGTGCATTCAAGTGGATGGCTACTTGCATGTGTGTATAGGTACATTTGTGTGTGTGCATCTACATATGCATGTGTGTATTTGTGTCTATGCCCTTTGGTGTGTTTGTGTTCATGTGTGTGTGTGTGCATGAATGTTTATGTTTGTTTGCTTGCATGCTTATATTTATGTGAATGTCTATGCATTTGTTCATGTCCATGCATGTGTGCTACTATTTGTGCATGAGTGTGCTTATACGTGTGTGTTTGCGTGCTTGCATGCTTGTGTGCATGTGTGCTTGTTGACTTACATGTGCATGCACATGTGACTGTGAGTGTATATGTGTGTGTGTTTATGCATGGGTGTGTACATGTGTGAAAGTGTTTATGAGTGGTTGCATGTGTGTTGATGTGAGTGTGTGCATGTGTCTATGTATGCATGCCTGTATGTGTAGGTGTATATGTGTGTGCTTGTGTGCATAGGTTGATATATGTGCATGTGTGTGTGTGAGTGAGTGTGTATGTGTCTATATGTTTGTGGGTGTATATGAGTGTACATTAGTGTGAACGTATTTGTGTGTGAGTTAGTGTGAGCATGTTAGTGGGAGCATTTGTGTGCACATGTGAGCAAGTTTGTGTATATGCATGTGCATGTGTGTTCATGTGTGTATGTACTACGCATGCCTGTTCTTTCATGTGTATGTGTGTGGGTGTGGGTGTAGGTGTGTGTATGTATGTCCCTACATATGTGCACTTGTGTTCATGTGTGCTTGTTTGTGTGTATGTGTTTATGCATGTGCATAAGTGTGTTCTCAAGCAGTTGTTTGTATATGTAAGTGCATTGTTGTGCACATGCATGTGTGTATGTGTGTGTGTTTGTGTATACATGCCTATGAATGTTAGTGTGTTTGGGCTTGTGTGTGTGCATGAGCATATGCATGCATATATGTGTGCATGCTTGTGTGTAGGGGGTGTGTGTATGCATGTGTGCCTATGCATTTGTGTGTCTTTATATGCATTTGTGTACATGTGTTTGAGCATGGGTGCACATGTGTGCATGTGTGTGTTGGGCTGCGATGGAATTTATGCATGTGTATGTGTGTAAAAGTGTTAACATGTGTGCGTGTGAATACAAGTGTGTGTGTGTGTTGGCATGTCCATGTGTGTGATTATGCATGTGTCTACATGTACATACAAAGACATGTGTGTGTGTGTGTGTGCATACAAGTGTGCATGTCAATGTGAGCATATGTGTGCATGCATTTGCATACGTCTATGCACTTATGTGTGCTTACGTGTATTCTTATCAATGCATGCACATGTGCGAGCATGTGTGCATGTGTGCTTTTTTGTGCATCTGTGCATGCACACCAATGTGTTTGTAGGTGTGTGTGTGGGTGTTCATGTGTGCAAATGAGTACATGTTTATGCTTGCATTTGATCTTTATGATTTTGCGGGCTTGTGTGTGTCTTCTTATGCATGTGCTTATGTGTGTGCATGTGTGTATGTTGATGCAATTGTGTATTTATAAATATGTGTTTGTGTGTGTGTATGCACGTGTCCTTGAGCATATGTGTATGTTTTCTTGCATTTGTGTCGATGTGCACGTGTTTTTGTTTATGTGTGTGGGTGCATGTTGTAAGTGTGCATGTGTGTGTGCCAGTGTGTGGGTGTGTGTGTGTGTGGGTATGTATGGGTGTATTTGTTTGAGTGTGCATGAGTGTGTGTGTGTGTATGCACATATGTGTATATAAGCACGCGCGTGTGTGTTATTGTGTATACTACAAGTTTGTGGGCATGTGTGCACATTTCTGTGCTTCTGTCTATTTGTGGTGCATGCATGTGTATATGCATGTGTGTGTGTGTGTGTGTGCATTTATGTTTGTCTGTATGCATGTGTGTTTGTGTGTATTTGTATGTTCATTTGTTTATATGTCTGTATATGTGTGTATGTGAGAGCAACTTATTATGTGCATGCATATGCATGTGTGTGTTTGTACTTGTGTGTGTGCGTAAGTACATGCATATGCATTTACATGTGTGTATGTGCATGTTTGTGTTCTTGTGTGTGTAGCTTTTTGTGTGCATGGGCGTGCTTATGCACATGCATATGAGTGCTTGTGTGTGTGTAAAAGTGAATATACATGTTTGAATGTGTGTGTATTTGTGCATAGGCACGAATGTGTTTGCAAGTTTGTGTGGTCATGCATTCATCGTTTTTGATGTATTTGTACGTGTGTGAGTTTTTGCATGCTTATGCATGTATCTGTGTGTGCTTGTGCATGTGCAGAAATGTGCATGTGATGGCATATGTGTGCATGTGTGTGTGTATTTGTGTATGTCTGTATGTGTACCTACATATGCATGTGTGCACATATGAGTAGGTGTATGTGAGTATGCAAGTGTGTACATATGCACGTGTGTGTGTCATTATGTGTGTTAGTACCTATGTGTGTGTGTTTGGGAGCATGTGTGTGTGTGTGTTATTGCATTTGCATGTACAGTTGTATGCTTACGTGTTTGTACGTTTGTTTTTCTTTACATGCAATAACATTTGTTTTTGCATGTCTATGTGTGTGGGTATATATGTAGGTTCATATGTGTGTGTGTGCAGATGCATGCCCTATGTGTGTGCATGTTTGGAGGGGTATTTCTTAAAGCTAATGTGTGTTTGTACACGTGTGCATGTCTGTGCATGTTTACATGTGTACATGTGTGAATGCATGTTTGAGTGTGTGTGCATATGTGAATTTGCATGTTTGTGTGTGCATGTGTATGTGACTATAAGTGCATGTGTGTGTTTATGTTTGTGTGCTTCTGTGCAATTGCATATGAGTTCTTGTGTGTGTGCATTTGTATGCATGTGTTTACATGCATGTGCATGTGTTAGTGTCTTGGTGTGCATGCATACACATGTTAATGTGTGTGTGTTCGTGTGTGCATTTGGAGGGGTTCCTATCTGCATTTGTATATGTGTATTTGTGTACATGAATCTTTGTGTGTGCAAATATCTATTTGTGCTTGTGTGTGTGTGCAAGTGTAGTCTTGGGTATGCGTTTGCATGCTTGTGTATGTCTGTGCATTGGCATGTCTATACTTGTGTGTGTAAGGATGTGTGTGCTTGTATGGGTGTGTGCTTTTGTGCATGCATACATGCTTGTGTGTGTGTGCACGTGCTTGCATGGTTGTGTGTTCTTGTCTGTGTGTTTTTTATGTGTGATTTTGCATGTGCATATATTTTGTGTGCATGTGTGTGTACATATCCTTATTTTTGTGCATGTGTATGCCTATGAGTGTGTATGCATATGAGTGTATGTTTGTGTGGGTGTGCAACAATTTCTGTCTATGAGCTCATGTGTGTGGGTGCATGTGTTTATGCATGTGTGTGAGTGAGCATACTTTTGTGTTTGTGCATGTGAATTCATGGGTGTGTGTGTGCATGAATGTATGTGTGTTTGTGGTTCAATGTGTGTGCTAATGTGTTTGTATGGTTGTGCACATGTATGTTTGTATGTGCGTGTGTGTGTATGCATGTGCGTGAATTTATATGTTTGTGTTTATGTGCATGTGTGTGTGTGTTTATGTGTGCATGTGCATATGGATGTGTAAGTGTGGGCGTGTGTGTGCTCATGCGTGTGTGTGTGTGTGCATGTACATGTTTATGTGTTTGCATTTGTGTGTATGCATGTGCATATATCTGTGTGTTTTGTCATGTGCATGTGTTTTTGTGTTCATGTGTGTACATATGTGTGTGCGCATGTGTGTGCTCATGCACATACATGCAAGCGTGTTTATGGATGCATGCATGTGTGTATCTCTTCATATGTGTATGTTTGTGTTGTTATATAAGGACATCGTGTGTTTGTGAATATTTGTAAGTATGTGTGTTTTTTTGTGAATACATTTGCGTGTGCATGTGCTTTTGTGTGTGCATGTGCATGTGCACATGTGTGTGTGAATGTTTATATATGCATGTGTTTGCGATGTAAGTGTGTGTGCATATTCATGTTTTATTGTGTGTGTGTTTCTGTGTGTATTTGTATGCTAGTTTGTGAGTGTAAGGGTGTGTGTGTGTGTGTGCATGTGTGTGTGTACCAATGTTTGTGTGTGAATGTGTGTGTTTGAATGTGTTAATGTGAGTTTGTATGTGTTTGTGCATGCATGGTTGTGTCTTTTTCTGAGCATTGATGTGCTTGTGTTAATGTGCAAGTGTGTGTTTGTGCATGTTTGAATGTGCCTCTACATGCATGTTTTAGTGTGTCTGCATAGGTGTGTACTTGTGCGTTCGTGTGTGTGAGTGCATGCTTCTACTTATGTGCATATATGTACAATTGTGTGTGTGTATATGTTCATGTGTGGTTGTGTGTGTGTGTGCATGTTTGTTTGTTTATTCTTCTATGTTAATATGATGGGTATGGATGTAGGAGTATGTGCATTTATGTGATCCAATGTGTGTGTATAAGTTTGTGTGGGTGTGTGAGAGTGTGCATGTGTGTATATGCATGTGTTGGTGTACATGTGTGAATGTTTCTTTGTCTGAGTGCATATGTGCATTGTGTTTATGTGTGTGTTTGCATGTGTGGTTAGTTGTGCATGTGTGTGCGTGCATCTATCTATAAGCATTTGTGTGAGTTTGTGTGTGTGTGTGTGTGCTTGTGTGTGAGTGTGTGGGTGTGTGTGCATGTGCATGCGATTTTGGGTGTTATTGTTGGGTGTGTTTGTGTGTTCATGTGTGTGCATGAGCATGGGCACATGTGTGTACCTTTTCATATATCCATGTAAGCATATGTATGTGTGTCCACATTAGTGTGCATGTGTCTACATGTGTGTGTATGTGTATTTGTGTGTGCATGTTAGTTTATGTATGTGCATGTTTGTATATGTATGTGTGTATGAGAGAGTGTTCTACATGTTCTTATCGATGTGTGTGCATGTGTGTATGTGTGCATCTGAGTGTACATACTTTTATGTGTGCATGTGCATATGTCTACACATGCCTATGCTCATATGTGTGTTTGCATTATTGTGTACTTATGTGTGTGTACATGCACTTGCATGTTTGTATGCATGTGTTGGTGCATGTGCATATGTGTGTGCATGTGTGTATGTCCATTCATTCTTGTGTGCATGTCCATTCATGCTTGTGTGTTTGTGCACATGTGCATTTGTATATGAAAGCATGTGCATGCATTTGTGTGCAAGTCTGAGTGCATTTGCATATATGTGTGTATGTACATGTGTGCATGCTTTTGCATATTTATGTGTATGTGTAAGTGTGTGTGTATATGCTTGTGTGCATTAGTGTGCATGTATGTGCGTGTGTGTGATGGTATGTATGTGCATGTGTGTGTTAGCCTATTCGTGTGCTTGTGTGTGTATCTGTGTAACTACGTGTGTGTTTGTGTACGCATGTTCATCCATATGCATGGTCTTGTTTATGCATGGATGTGCACGTGTGTTTATTGTGTGCATGCTTGCATGTTTGATTGTGCTTGTATCTATGTCTATGGGTGTGCACATGTGTATATGTGTATATGCATGTGTGTGCTTGTGTGTGTCTTTGCTTGTGCTATACTTGCATTTTTGTGTATGTGTTTCTATCTTAATGGGTTTTTGTGGTGTGTTTGCATGTATATATGTATTTGTATGCTTGCTTTTTTGTGTATGCAAGCGCATGTGTGCATGTGTGAGCTTTTGAATGCGTACATATGTGTTGTTGTGTGTTTGTGTCTACATGTTTGTGTGTGGGTGGTGCATGTGTACGTGTGTAAGTGTGCATGTTCAAGTGTGTTTGTGTATGTGCATATGTGCCTGTCTATGTATGTGTTTGTGTATGCATATGTTTAGGTGTGTTTATGTGTACATCATTTCATGTATTTGTGTGAGCATGTTTGTGTGTGTACATGTGGGTGCTTATGTGCATTCTTAGATGCATGTGTGTCCATTTTAGCATATGTGTGTAAGTGTGTGTGTATGTACGGCTATGTGACTTAGTGCATGCACATGTTTGTGTTTTGTGTGTGAGTTCTTGCATAGGTGTATGCTTGAGTGTGCTTGCATGTTTACATGTGACTATACATTTGCATGTTTGTGTGCGTGTGCATCTATGCATTTGCTCTTGTGTGTGTCTACATGTGTGTGTGTGTGTGTTTTCTTTTGCATGTGTGCACATGTTCATGTGTGTGTGTAGGTTCATGTGTGTATGCATGCATGTATTTTTAGGTGCATGTTTGCATATTTGGGGTTGCATGCATATGCAAGTTTGTGTGTTTGCAAGTCCATCTTAGTGTGTGTTCCTTTTTGTGCTTGTGCACGTATTTGTTTTCTTATGTGTGAGCATGTTTGTGTGTGTGTATGTGGGTGCTTTGTGTGCATTCTTACATGCATGTTTGTCCATTTTAGCATATGTGTGTTAGTGTGTGTCTATGTGTATGTATTCCTATGGACTTTGTGTGTGCACCTGTTTGTGTTGCATGTGTGAGTTCTTACATGTGTGTATGCTTCAGTGTGCTTGCGTGTTTGCATGCGACTATGCATTTGCATGTGTGTGTGTGTGCATTTGCACATTTGCTATTGTGTGTCTATGTGTGTGCGTTATTTTGCATGTGTACATGTGTTCATGTGTGTTCGTGTGTGCAGGTGAATGTGTGTATGCATGCATGTATTTTTTGGTGCATGTTTACACATACATGGTTGCATGCATATACAAGTGTGTATGTGTGTGTGTGTGTACATGTGTATATGTCTTTGTACGTGTATGTGCATGTGTCTGTGTGTGTGCACTGGCAAGTGTGTTCTATTCTAGTTTGCATGTGTGTGTTTGTATGTGTGGGCATGTCTATACACATGGGTATACATGTGTCTGTGTCTATGTGTGCTTGATTCTTTTTGTGCATATGTATGCGAGTGTAGTTGTACGTCTGAATGTGTGTGCATATTTTCCTTTTTATGTGTGTGTCTGCATTTGCAAGTGTGTATGTGTGTTTGCAAGTCCAAATTAGTTTGTTCTTTTATGTGCATGTGCATGTATTTGTTTTCTTATGTGTGTATGTCTGTTGCTATGTTTGTGCATCTGTGTGAGCATGTGCACATATTGGTGTGTTTGAGTGTATGTGTGTGCATATATATAAGTATAGGTGTGTTAATGATCATGTATGTGTGTGTGTGTGTTGTGCATGTGAGCCTTTTTATATATGTGTATGAGTCCTTATGCATGTGTGTGTGTGTGTTGTGGGTGTGCATACATGTGCTTGTGTGCATGCCTATGTTTGTGTTCCTATGCCTGTGCTTGTGAGTGCTTACTTGTTCATATGTGTGTGTGCATATGTGCATAGGTAAGCATGTGTGCTTACATGCACATGTGTGTGTGTTTTTGAACATGTGTGCACAAGGTTTATCCCTATGTGTGAGCATCTGTATGTGTGTGTGGGCATGCATGTGTGTGTGCCCATGTGTCTATGAGTGTGTGTATGTCTATGGTTGTTCATGCCTCTATCTTTATGTGTGCATCAGTGTGTGCATGCATATGTGTGTTTGTATGTGTCTATGTCCATGTTCATGTGTGTGCATTGGTGTATATGTGTGTGTATGTGTGTGTGTATACATGTGTGCATGTGTATTTATTCATTTGTACATGCCCATACATGTTTATATATGTACGTGTGCATGTGTGCAGATGTTAGTGTAAATAGGGTGTTTTTGTGTGTGTATTCATGCATGTGTGTATTTGTGCATGTGCATGCATGCATGTATGCATATGCTAATGTATGTGTCTGTGTGTGTGTGTGTGAGTGTGCATATCTGTGCAAGTGTATACTTGTGAGCATGTTGGTGTGTGTGTTTATGTGAACATGTGTGTGCATTCATGTGTGTGTGTGTGCATGTGTGCATATGGGCATGCATGTGTGAGTGTATGCACATATGTTTATTTATGAGTGTGCATCAATGTTTGTGGGTGCATGGGTCCATGTGTGCATGTGCGAGTGTGTGTGCTTTTGTGTGTTTTTGGGTGAGCATTTAAGCGTGTTTGGATGTCTGCATGTGCATGTCTATGTGATTGCTTGTGCATATGCATATGTGTGCATATGTTTGTACATATGTGCAAGTGTTAGGGTGTGTGTGTGCATAACGCTTTACGTGAATGCATGTGTGTGTGTGCTTGTCCATGCAAATATGTGTTCATGGTGTTTGTATGAGAGTGCTTGTTTATACATGTGTATGTGCATTTATGTGGAGTATGCAAGTGTATGTATGTGCGTGTGTTTGCATATATGTGCACATGCATGTATTTTTCTGTGTGTGTGTGCATGTGCTTGTGTGTACATGTGTGCTTATGCATTTGTGAGCAAGTGCTGTAGCATGTGCATGCATGGATACATGCATGTGTATTCATCTTTGTGTGAGTGTGTGTGCATTTGTGGATGTTAGCATGCATGTGTGTGTACTTATTTATGCATATATGTGTGAGTGTATGTTCATGCACACATGTGTGTAGATGTGTGCACCAGTGTTCATGTTAGTGATTGTGCTTGTGCATTTACTTATGTGTTCATATGCATGTGTGTGCACGTATGCATGCGTGTTTGCACATGCATGTAGGAACACATGTGTATGTGCATGTTTGTGTTTACGTGTGTTCATGTGTGTATGCATCTATGTGTATGCATGTGCATGTTAATCCATGTCATGTGTATGTGCACACACGTGTGTGTGTGTGTGTTTGCATGCATGTATGCATGTGTGCATGTGTTTTCTTGTATTTCTTTGTGTCTATGTGCATACACATGCGTGTTTATGTATGTGTGTGCACACGAATTTGTGTATGTGTGTAATGTTTTCTACATATGAATGTAGACATGTGTGTGCTTGTGCAAGTGTATGGGTGAGTTTGTGTGATTGTACGTGCATGCATATGTGTGCATGTGTGGATTTGTGTATGTATGTTGTGTGTGCATGTGTGTGTGAATGTTTGTGCTCATGTGTTTTTTATATGTATTATGTATGAATGTGTTTGTGCATGTGTGTCTATAAGAATGTGTGAGTATTTGTGTGTGAGTGTGTGCCCATATATATATGTGTACATGTCTGTGTGTACATGGGTGTGGCGCTTTGAGGGTGTGTATGTGTGTGTTGTTGAGTGCATCTATGTCTATGTGTTTGTGGCCATACATGTGTCTATTAACCTATGTGAGTTTGTACACATGTGTTTATGCATCTGTGAGCATGTGCTTATGTGTATTTTTTTGTGCATGCGTTTGTGAGTGCATATGTGTGCATCCGTGTGTAACATGCACAAGTGTGTGCATGCATGTCTGTTTGTGGGTATGTCTTTGTGTGCTTGTGCATATGTTTGTGAGTGTGTTTGGGTGCTTGTAGGTTTGCATGTGTGTGTGTGCAAGTGTGTATGTCTATGCACGCTATTATGGGAGGGGATTGTGTATGTGCATTTGTGTTTGTGTGAGTAACTGGGTGTTTATTCATGTGCACGTGTGTGTATTTTTATGTGCATGTGTATGTGTGAGTCTGTTTGAATGCATGCAAGTTCATTTGTGGGTGTAGGTGCATTTGTGTGCATGTACATGAGTGTGCATGACTTTGCATGTGTATATGCATGTGCATATGCATGCATGTTTATGTGTCTATCTATGTGGGCTTGTGTGTGTGTTTATGTTTAGGTATGTGTATATGGTGTTCTTGTGCATATGCATGTGTGTATTCATATGTTTGCATCATCGAGCATGCGTGTAAGTATGTGAGTCTTTTATGTATGTGTGTGAGTGCATTTGTGGGTGCACATGTTGGTCTTTATGTGTGCACACCTACGTTCGTGCATGTGTGTGTGTGCATGTGGGTTTGTTTGTGTGTTTGCAAGTGGATGTGTTTGTGTGTGTGTCTGCGTATGTTTGGTGTGTTTGCATGTGTATATGTGTGCATGTGTGTGTGTGCATGTGAGTGTGGGCATGTGTGCATGCATGTATGCATGTGCATGTGGTTACGTGCACATCGATATATGTTTGGTGTAGATGCATGCATATGTGTGTGCTTGTGTATGCTTATGTGTTTATCTTTATTCATGTTTGTGTATGTATGTGTGCATGTGTCAGTACGTGTGTGTGTGTGTCTAAGTGTGTAGACATGTGCGAGCATGTGTGCATGTGTGTTTGTGTACGTGCACATTTTTGTGTGCATCTGTGTGTGTGTGTTTGTTTATGTGTGTACAGTTATTTATCTGTGTATGTATGTGTTTTCATGTGTTTCTATGTGTATACATGTGCATGTTCATGTGAGTACTTTGCTGCACAAGTAATTGTATGTTCATGTGTGCATGTGTGTATGTGTGCATGTGTGCATATGTGTTTGTATGCATGTGGTTGTGTATCTATGTCCATGTGTGTCTTTTTCCATGGGCATGTGCATTTGTGTGTTTGGACATCTATGTGCTATTGCAATTGCATATATATATATGTGTGTGTGTGTTTATGTGTCTATTAGCATGTGCGAGTGTAGGCATGCATGTGTATGTGTGAGCATCATTCTATTCAGGGGCATGTTTGTATGAAATTTTTCATGCACTTGCCCATATGTGCCATGTCTTTGTGTGAGTGTGTATGCGTGTGTGTATTTGTACATGTCAATAGATGTATGTGTGTGAGTGTGCTTGTCTACTTGTGTGTTATTATTTGTGTCTATTTGCATCTGCATACATGTGTGTGTGTTCTCATGCTTCCATTTGTGTGTATGCATGTCTGCATGTGTTTGTGTGAATGTTCTTGTGTGTGTGTGTGTGTGCATGCATGTGTGAGTGTGTGTACATGTGCATGTGTGTGCCCATGTGTATTTGCCTCTGTGTCTATATCTATGTGTGTTTGAGCATGTTTGTGTGCAAGTGCTAGTAAGTGTGTGTGTGCATGTTCATGTTTGTGTGTGGGTGCACTTGTGTTTATAATTGTGTGTGTGTGTGTGTGTGCTTGCTTGATTATGGGTGATTTCAAGTGCCTGTGTTTGCATGCATGTGGATGTGTCTTGGAGCTTTTGTTTAAGTGTGTGCTTGCCTATCTGTGTTTATGTGGATAGGTGTGTGGGTTGGTATGTGTGTTCATGTGTGTGTCAATGTGTGCTGGTGTGTGTCTGTGTGCATACAAATGTGCTTCTATGCCTCAGTTTGCATACATGTGTGTGCACATAAGTGTGTGTGGGTGGGTGTGTGTGTGTATGTGTTTGTGTATATTTGTAGTATGTTCATGTGCGTGTTTGTGTGAGTAGGTTTGTGTGCATGTGCATGTACATGTGTGTGTGCATGAGTGCTTGCATATGTGTCTGGTTGAGAGTGCAAGTGAATGTACATATTTGGGTGCATGTGTCTACACATGTGTGTTTGTGCATGTGTTCCTTTGCAAGTGTTTGTGCATTTGTGTGTGTATGCATTTGTAGGGCTGTATGTGTGTGGGTGTGTTTGTCCAGATGTGTGTTTGTGAACACATATGTGTATGTGTATGTCCATGTGTGCATGTGTGTGTGTTTTTATTTGTGCATTTGAAAATTCTTATGCATGTGCTTGTGTGCATTTGCATGTGTGTGCACGGGTGTGCATGTGCATGTGTGAATGTGTGTATGTGTGAGAGTGCACACTTGTGCATGTATGGGTGTGTGTGAGAATGCATCTGTGTAGGTACACATGTGTCCTTTTGGGTGTGTGCATGAATGCATTTATTTGTGCATAGGAGTGTATGTTCACTTGTGTGAATGCATTATCATGCTTCTGTTTGTTGTATGCCTACATTTATGCATACATGTGCATGTATGTGTGTTCATTTTGCATGGGTATGTTGTGTGTGTGTGTGGGTGGGTGGGCATTTGGATTGGTGTGTGAGCATGTTTGCATCTATTCTTATGTCTGCATGTGCTTGTAAATGTGTGTGTTCTTGTGCATGCATTTGTATGTATGTGGGTTTTGTGTGTGTATGTGTTCATGTACATGTATATATTTGTGTATGTGTGCATGCAAGTTTGTGTGTCTATATCTGTATTTTTTATGCAGGTGTGTGGTGTGTGGAGGGGCAAGTGTGAGTCTGCATGTGTGTGCATGTGTTGGTGCATTTTGTATGTGCATGTTTTACATGTATGTGTGCACATGCATGTGTGTGAGTGTGCATTTGTGTGCATGCATGTTCACACATGCATTTGCATGTACATTGACATGTGTGTGTGTGTGCTTGCATCTTTGTGTACATGCATACAACTTTTACGTATGACAATTTGTATGTGTATTTATGCATTCATGTATATTTGTGTATTTGTTGAGTGTGCAATTGTGAGCACATGTGAATGTGTTCAAGCATGTGTGTGCGCTTGCATGGGTGCATACTTGGGGTGTACCTATGTGCATGTCCATGTGCATGTAGGTGTGCTAGTGTGTGAACCTTTGTTTGTCCATTAGAGTGTGTGCATAGCCATCTAAGTATATGTATGTGCGAGTGCATATGTGTGCAAGTTCATGCATGTGAATGCTCATGTACATGCCTTTATGTGTGTCTTTCTACACTTGTGTGTATGTGAGGGTGCTCATGTGTGTCTACATGTGTGTGCATGTGCATGTGTGCATGGGTAAGCATGTGTGTGTGTGCATTTGTTGGTGCATATATGTGTATTCGTATGTGTGTGCATCTAAGCTTGCATATGTGTGTGTATCTATGTTTGCATGCTTGCATGCAAATGTGTGTGTTTCCATGCTTGCATGCATGCATATGTGTGTGTGTGTTTGCATATTTGTGTGTTCATGTATGTTTGTAAGCATATTTATTTGCATGCATGTGTTTGTGCGCATGTGTGTGCATATTTGTATGTGTGCTTATGTGTTTGTATAAGTGCATGAATGTATGCACGTGTTGGTGTGTTCATGCATATATGTGTGTGTGTGTATACTTGGTTGTGTATTTGCGTGCATGTGTATACATGTACGTGTGTGAGTGTGTTTGCTTTTGCTTTTGCATCTAAGAATTTGTGTAGAAGGTGGGAATTTGTGTGTGTATGTGAGTGCATATGGGTATGGGCATGCATGTGTGTGCTCATGTACATGTATTTTTTTTATGTGTTTGCGCACTTGTATGCATGCGAGGGTGTGTATTTGTATATGCATGCCTACGCATGTGCTTGGGTACACATGTGTGCACGCTTAATTACACGTGTTTGTTCATGTTGATGCATGTGTCTTTTTTGCCTAGGCCATTAGGCGTGTGCATATGCATGTGTGTGCATGCATGAGTGTGTTTGTATGCATGTGCTTGTCTTTGCATGCTTGCATGTATATATGTGTGTTTGCTTACTTGCATTCATGTGTGTGTGTGTGGATATGTGTGTTTGTTTATATCTATGCATATTCCTATGAGAGCATATGTGTGTGTACATGTCTATGCATTAGTTTGTTTGTTTATGTGCATGTCTATATGTGTGTGAGTGCCTATTTTCGTGCATGTGTACTTTTATGCTTACTATGTGTGCATTTGTGCATGTTTTTGTGTGTGTTATATCATGCAAGTATGCATATGTGTTTATGTTTATATGTGCACATGTGTTTGTGATTTTGCTTGCATGTGTGTGAGTGTATATGTACATGTTTGAATGTGTGTGCATGGGCACTTGTGCACTTATGTGTGTGTGTTTATGTGCCTACATGTGTGTGTGTGTTTGTATGTGTGTGCATGTATATGCATGTGAGTTTGTGGGTGAGTGCATGTTTTTATGTGTTTGTGTTCATGCATGTGTCAATGTGTGAGTGTTTGTTTGTGTTTGTCCATGTGTGTGTATGTGCATGTGTATATATGCATGTACAAGTATGATTGTGTGTGCATATGTTTTCTTATCTATGTTTGTGTGTGTTAATGAGCATTTGTGTGCGTATGTGCATTTAGGGATGTGTTCATATTCATATGTGTGTATCTATTCATTTGCATATGTGTGCATGTGTGTGTATGTGGATGCATGTGTGTTTATGTTAGTGTGTGTGGCTATGTGTGGTTATTTCTATGTGTGCATGTGAGTCTCTACATGAGTGTATTTATGTGCATGCATGTGTGTGGTGTTCATGTGTCTAAGCATGTATGCATGTGCATGTATGTTTGTGTGTGTGTGCATGTGTTTTTATGTCTATGTGCTTATGTGTGCATGTGCACATGCGAGTGTGTGCACATGTGTCTATTTATGAGTGTAATAGTGCATGTGCAGACATTTGTGCATGTGGCTACTGGTGGTGTTTGTGGGTGCATTTGTTTTGTATGTGTGAGTGCATCCATGTGTCGATGTGTGCATGTGTGTGTGCACATTTGTAGACATGAGTTTGTATGTGTGTTTTTGTGCATGTGCATGCTTATGTGTATGTGTGTGTGTGTGTGCATATGTATGTATGTGTATGTGTGTGTTTTTATGGATTTGCATGCGTGCACATGTGTGTGTGTGTGAGTGTACTTGTGTGTATGTGTTCGTATGTATTGTTGTGTGATTGGATATTTGTATGTATGCAAGTGTGCGTGGCTATGCAGGAGTGCATGTGTGTGTGTATGTGCATGTAATCACAAGTGTGTGTGTAATGCATGCTTGTGTGTGTTCGTGTGTGCACGCATGTGTGTGTAGGATTATATGCATGTGAGTGTGTGTGTACTTGTGTTTGCATGTCTATGTGCCTATGCATGTGTGTCTGTACGCACGTGTGTGTGGGTACATGTGTGTACATATCTGTGTGCTAGTGCACATGCATATGTGGGTGTACATGTGAATGTGAGTGTTTGTGTGTATGTGTGTGCATATTTATGTGCATGTGTTTGCATGTGTGTGTCATGTGTCTATGTGTGTATGCATATGTGTGTGTACATGAGTGTGAGTGCACATGTGTGCATGTGTGTGTGCTTGTGAGTGTGTGTGAACATGTAAGCATAAGAGCATGTGCATGCATGTACGTAAGCATTCATTCTTATGTGTGTGCATCTATGAGTGTGTGCACCTGTGTGCATGTATAAATGTATGTACATTTGTGTATACGTGTTTGTGTGTATGCTAGTGTGCGTAAGGGCTTGTGTATGTGTATGTTTGTGTGCGAGTATGTGTACATTTGTGTATGTGTGCATTTCTATGTGCGCATGTGCATGTGTGTGCGCTCCTATGTGTGAGTGAGTGTGTGTGTGTGTGTATGTGTGCATATTTATGAACTTGTTTTTTGTGTGTGCCTATGAGTTTGCATGTGAGTGTGCATGATTATGTGCAAGCTTGTACATATGTAAGTGTGTGCATGTGTAGGTGTCTGTGTGTCAGTGTGAGTGTGCTTGCATGTGTGCATATGAGTGTGCATGCATGCATGTGCATATCATTGTGTGTGCATGTTCGTATTTTATGTGTGTATGTGTATGTTTATGCACTTGTCTGTGTGCCTTCAATTTTGCTTGTAGATGTGCTTATCTTTGTGCATGTGTGCATGAGTGAGGATGTATTTGTGTGCGTGTGCATATTAATGGGTGGTTGTAGACATGTCTTTAAGTGTGCCTATGCATGTTTGTGTTTTTGCATCCATGTGTGAGTTTTTTGTATGTGCATGTGCATATATTTGTATGCATGCATGTGTGTGTGCATGAGTGTGTGTATTTGTACTTATGTGTGTGTGGTTGCATCTGTGTGTGCTTTTGTGCATGCAATCTTGTGTGTGTGTGTGTTTTTATGTGTGTTTGGGTGTGTGTTCATGTGCATGTGCATGTATGAGTGTTTGTGTGCACATCTATGTACATATGAGTGGGTGCGTGTGTGCATTCATGAGTGTGTGCATATTCACATGCATATTTGTGCTCGTGTGTGTGTTGTTGTGCATATGTGTGCACACGCATGCGTGCATGTTGATGTACTTTGTTGTGTGCACGTGTATGCATGGGTGTACGTGTGTGTGCAGGTGGGTGGGTATGCTTTTGTGTGTGTGTATAGGTGTGTGTATGTGTGCATGTATGTATGTTAATGTGTGCTTGTGTGTGTCGATGCATGCATGTGTACTTGTTTGCATGTATTTTTGTGTGTGTGTGTGTATGCTTTTGTGTGTCTTTGAGTGTGTGAGTGTAGGAATGTATGTGTGTATGTGTAAGTGTATGTATAAGTGTGCATCTACGTATGCATGTGTATGTGTTTATGTGCTTATGAGTGGGAGCATGTGCGTATGCATTCAAGTGTGTATATGTTGTCACTTGTATGCATGTGTGTGTGTGTTGTGCATGTGAGTGTGAATGCATGTAGGTGGGCATGTATGAGCGTATGTATGAGTTTGTGTGCATGCATGCTTGTGAATGTATGGTTTCGTGTGTGCATGCTCTTATGTATATCTATGTGTCTATGTGTGCATGTGTGAGTGTAAGTGTGTATGTGTGCATCTGTGCACATGTGCATGGGCACATGTGTGCATATGCATATGGCTACTTATACACGTGCACTTGTGTGCATGTGTGTAGACATGTGTGTGTGTGTATGTGTGCATTGTGCATGTGTCTATGCATATCTGTGCTTGAGTACATGTGATTCTATGTTAATATTTGTCTGTGTGTGTTTGCTTATGTATGTATATGGGTGGGTGCATGTGTGCATGCACATGTGTGTTTGTGTACTTTATGTGTTTGTATGTGTATATTGCAGGCAAGTGTTTGCATGTGTGTTTGTGTAGTTTTGGATTTGTGTTTGTGTGCCTATGACTACAAGTTTGTGCTTGTGTTCATGTGTGCTTGTGTGTGTGTATATGTGTATACATCTGTATTCCTATGTTTATTTGTTTTTCTTTGTGTGTGTGCATGCGTTTGTGCTTGCTATCCATGTCTATGTGTGTGTGTGTGTATGTTTACATGCATGTAAATGTATGTTTGTGTGTAGGTGTCTGTGTGTCTATATACATGTGTTTGTTTGTGTAAACATTTGCATGTATATGTGTGTACCAACATATGTGAGTGTGTGTTAATTTGTGTGCACATGTACAAAGGTGTGTGCATTTGTTCATGTGCACATGTGTGTTTATTCATGTGTGTGGGTGTATTTAGGTGTTCACATGTGTAAGTGTATGTACAAGTTTGCATATGTGTGCATGCACATGAGCACATGTGTGTGTGTGTGATCATGTGCATGTGTTTGATAATGCATCTGTGTCTATGTGTCTCTACACATGTGTGTGCGTGTATGGGTTTTCGTGTGAGTGTGCCTATTTGTGCTTGTGTGTGTGCATGTGTCCTCACACGTGTGTGCATGTGAGTATCCACTTGTGTGCATGTATGTTTGCATGTGTGTGAGTTTTAGTGCACCTATTTATGTGGGTTGATGAATGCATATTTATGCAGATGTGTGCATGCGCATGTGCATGTGTTTGTGAAAATCTTCTTATGCTTGTGTACGTGTGCCTATGCTTGTGTGTGTGCACTCACATATGTTCATATATAATTCTATGTGTGCACATGTGAGTTTATGTGCCTATAAGCATGTGTGTTTGTGCTTATATGCTTGTGTGGGTGCTTCTTTATTTGCATATGTTTGCATTTATTTGTTTGTGTGCATGTGTTCGTCTACATGTGTCCATGTGTGTTTACACATGTGTGATTATGTGTGTTTTTGTGCATGCATGTGTGCAGGCATGGGCGTGTTTATGTATGTGGTCATGCATTTGTCTTGTGTGTGTTTGTATGCCTTTATGTGTGTGGGTATGAGTGGTTGCATAGGTGAATGTTTGTGCATGTGTGTGGATACGTGTGTATGTGTGTGTGCATGCATGTGTGTGTGTGTATGCACATGTGTACAAGTTTTGTGTGCATGCATCTGTGTATGAGGGCATACATATGTGTGTGCATCTATGTATGCATGGGTGTGTGTGCACGTGCTATGTGTGAGTGCATTTGTGTGTGTGTGCATAAGGGTGTGTATGTTTGTTCTTATGTGTATCTTTAAGCATGTATGTGCATGTTCTTTTTCATGTGTGTGTGTTTTTGTGTGGTTGTGTTTGTGCATATGTGTGGGCGTGTGTTGTTGTGCGTGTGCATATGTGCATGCAGATGCGTACATCTATGTGTGTGCTTGCATGTGTGTTTATGTATGTATGTTTGTGTGGGTTTTTGTGTGAGTTTTGTGTGCATGTGTGGGTAAATTTGTTTGTGTGTGTGCATGAAGGCTTGCGTATGTGTGTGCGTGTATTTGTGCTATTGTGTGTGTTGTTCTTTTGTGTGTGCATATGCACGTTTGTACATGCGTGAATTTGTGTGTTTGTGTGTGTGTATGCACAAGCATCTTAGAAGGTATTCATGCATATTTATGAGCACATGTGTGTATATTTATGTGTATGTTTATGTGTGTGTTTGTTAGTTTATAAACTTCTGCTCTTGTGAGTGTGTTCTTGCATATGTGAGTGCATGTATGTCAACTCGTGTATGTGTGTGGTTGGATTTATGTGTGTGCATACTTGCATGTTGGTTTGTGTATGTTTCCATGTTTTTGCATGTGTGCATGTGGGCATGCATGCATGTGCATGTGTGTTTTCTTAAGAGTGTGCATGTGCATGTGTGCATGGGTGTGCATATGAGTGTATGTGCGAGAAAATATTTTTGTACATCCATATGCATGTGAGTGTGTGCAAGTGTGTGTACATGTGCATGCACAGGTACACATGTGTGCATGAATATGTGTTTTTTGCATGTATATATGAGTGCATGTTTTTGTGTCTATGCCCTTAAGTGTGTGCATCTACATGTGTCTTTTTATAGATGTGCACAATGTGCATGCTTGCATACTTGTGTGTGTTCATGTGTGTTAGTTTTTGTGCATTTGTCTATGTGGGTATGCATGTTAATTCTACATTGGTTTGGGTAGATGTCTGTACGTGTGTATATGTGTGTATATGCATGCATGTGTGACTTTGTGTGTATGTGTGTGCACATGTTTAGGTTGTGCACATGCTTGTGATGGTGTGTGCACATGCACGTTTATGTGTGTGTGTTCACATTTATGTGTGTGCATACATGTGCATGTGTTTGTATGTGTTTGTGAGTGTGCATGCATGCTTGTGATTTTGGGTGTGTATATGTGTGTGTGTGTGTCACTACGAGGGTTCATATATGTGTGTGTAAGTGTACACATGCATGTTCTTGTGTGTGTGCATGTGCGTGTATCTAAGTTTGTGTGTGTATGGATATGTGCCTACATTTGTGTGCTTGTACATGTTTGAGTGTGTTCATTTGCATGCACATGTTTGTTTGTGTTTGTGTGAGCGCATGCATGTATTTGTGTATGCATGCATGTGAGTGCATGGTTGCACTTGTGTTTGTATGTGTTTGCATGTGCATGTGCTCTTATGTGTGCATGTTTATGTGTGTGTGCAAGCATGTATGTGTTTTGGTGTATGCTTATGTGCATTTGTGGTTGCATTTCCGTTTGTGCATGTGTGTGTTTGTATGTGGGCATGAATGTGTGTGGGTATGTGTGCACATATGTGTGTACTTATGTGTGCAAGTGTGTATGCATATAATAATGTAAATATGCATGCTTGTGTGCATACGTGTGAATGTGTGCATATGTGTGTCCTTGCGTGAGTGCATGCATGCATGTGTATAAGTGTGTGTACTTTAGTGTGTTTGGGTATGTGTTCATGTGTTGATGTTTGCATGTGCATGCGCATGTGTGTGCATGTATGTGTGTAAGGGTACATCTGTGTTTGTATGGTGTGCATATGTGTGTGTGTGTGCATTAATGTACTACAACTTTTTCATTTCCTTCATCGTTATCCTCTTCTTCTTCTTCTTCTTCTCCTTCTCCTTCCACTTCTTCTTCTTTTCCATCTTCTTCTCCGTCTCCTTCTTCATCATCATCATCTTCTTCTTCTTCTTCTTCTATTTCTTCTTCTTCTTCTTCTTCTTCTTCTTCTTCTTCTTCTTCTTCTTCTTCTTGTTCCTTCACTTCTTCTTCTTCTTCTTCTTCTTCTACTTCTTCTCTTTCTTCTTATTTTTCTTCATCTTCTTCTTCATCATTTTTTTCATCATCTTATTCTTCTCCTTCTTCTTCTTCTTCCATTAGTTCTTCTTCTTCTTCTTCTTCTTCTTCTTCATATTCTTCTTTTCTTCCTCTTCTACTACTAATACTTCTTCTTCTTCTCCTTCTTCTTCTTCTTCTTTTTTCTTCTTCTTTATTTTCTTCATCTTCTTCTTCTTCTTCTTCTCCTTCTTCTTCTTCTTCCTCTTCTTCTTCTTCTACTACTACTACTACTTCTTTGTCTTCTTCTTCTACATCTTCTTCAACTTCATCTTCTCCTTTTTACTACATCTTCTGCTTCTTCTTCTTGTTCTTCTTCTTATTCTTCATTTTCTTCTTGTTGTTCTTCTTCTTATTCTTCATTTTCTTCTTGTTGTTCTTCTTCTTATTCTTCATTTTCTTCTTCTTGTTCTTCTTCTTCTTGTTCTTCTTCTACTTTGTTCTTCTTGTTCTTCTTCATCTTCTTCCTCTTCTTGTTCTTCTTCTTCATTTTCCTCATCTTCTTCTTCTACTACTTTTTGTTCTTTGTCTTCTTCTTTTTCTTCTTATTCATCATTATCTTCTTCTTTTGCTACTTATTCTTCTTCTACTTCTTCTTCTTTTTCTTCTTCTTCATTTTCTTCTTGTTTTTCTTCTCCATCTTCTTCTTCTTCTTCTTCTTCTTCCTTTTCTTCTTCTTCTCCTCCTCCTCTACCTCTTTCATCTTCTTCTTCTAATTCTTCATCTTCCTCTTCTTCTCCTTCTCCATCTATTTCTCCTTCTTCTTCTCCTCCTCCTTCTTCTTCTTCTCCTTCATCATTTTCTTCTTCTACATCTTCATTTCCTTCATCTACTTCTTCTTCTTCTTATTCTTGTTATTATTCTCCTAATTATTATTATTCTTCTTCTTCTTCTCCTCCTCCTCCTCTTCCTCCTCCTCCTTCTTCATCATCTTCTTCATCTTCTTCTTCTTCTCATTCTTCATCATCATCATCTTCTTTTTCTTCTTCTTCTTCTTCTTCTGCTTCTTGTTCTTCTCTCCTTCTTCCTCTTCTTCTTTTTCTTGTTCTTCTACTTCTTCATCTTCCTGTTCTTCTTCTTCTTCTTATTCTTATTCTTTGTCTTCTTCTTCTTGTTCTTCTTAATCTTGTTCTTCTTCTTCTTTTCTTTCTTCTTAATCTTCTTCTTATTATTATTATTCTTCTCCTTCTTCTTCTTTTTCTTCTTGTTCTTCTCATTCTCCTTCTTTTTCTTCTTCAACTTCTCGTTATTCTTCTTCTTATACTACTACTACTACTTCTACTTCATGTTCTTCCCTTTCTTCTTCTTCTTCTTCTACTTCATCTTTTTCTAATCGATCTACTTCTTTTACTTCTTCGCATAGTACTTCTTTTTTCTTCTTCTTCTTCTTCTTCTTCTTATTCTTCTTCATCATCTTTATTTTCTTCTTCTTCTTCTTCTTCTTCTTCTTCTTATTCTTCTTTTTCTTCTTCTTCCTATTCTTCTTCTACTTCTTCTTCTTCTTCATCATCTTCTTCTTCTTCTTCTTCTTATTCTTCTACTTCTTCTTGTTCTTCTGCTTCATCTTCTTCTTCTGCTTCATCTTCTTCTTTTTTTTCTTGTTCTTCTTATTCTTCTTCTTCTTCGTCTTCTATTTATTTTTCTTCTTCTTCTTCTCCTTCTTGTTCTACTTCTTTGTCTTCTTCTTCTCCTTATTCTTCTTCCCCTTCTTCTTCTTCTTCTTTTTCCTCCTCTTCTTCTTTCTCTTCCTCTTCTTCTTCTTCTCCTTCTTCTCCTACTCCTTGTTCTTCTTCTTCTTCTTCTTCATCTTCTTCTTCTTCTTTTTCTTCTTCTTCTTCTCCCTTTTCTGCTTCTTCCTCCTATTATTCTTCTCCTTCTTCTTCTTTTTCTTCTTCTTCTTTAGCATCTTCTTCTTCTTATTCCTCTTCATATTTTTCTTCTTTTTCATGATCATCTTCTTCTTCTACTTCTTCTTCCTTTTCTTCTTTTCCTTCTTCTTCCCCTTCTTCTCCATTTTCTTCTTCTTTTTCTTCTTTTGCATCTTCTTCTTCTCCTCCACCTCCTTCTTCTTCTTCTTCTTCTTCGAATTCTTCTTCTTCTACTACTTTCTCTCATTCTTATTATTCTTCTTCTTCATCATCTTCTTGTTCTCTTACTTCTTTTTATTCTTCTTCTTCTTTTTCTTATTCTTATTCTTCTTCTACTTCATCATCTTCTTCTTCCTCTTCTTCTTCTTCTTCTCCATCTATGTCTTCTTCTTATTCTTCTCCTTCTTCTTCTTCTTCTTCATTTTCTTTTTCTACTTCATCATTTGTTTCGCCATCATCACGTTTCTTCTTCTTCTTCTCCTTCTTCTCCTTCTTCTTCTTCTTCTTCTTCTTCTACTTCTTCTTCTCCTTCTTTTTCTTCTTTTTCTTCTTCTCCTTTTCTTCTTCTTTTTCTTCTTCTTCTTCTCCTACTTCTTCTTGTTCTTCCTTGGGTTCTTCTTCTTCTTATTCTTTTTCTTCTTCTTCTTCTTCTTGTCCTTCTCCCTCTTCTCATTCTTCTCTATTTTCTTTTCCTTCTTCTCCTTATTCTCTTTCTTCTTGTTCTTGTTCTTGTTCTTCTTCTCCTTCTTCTTTGCCATCTCCTTCTTCTCCTTCTTCTTCTTCTTCTTCTCCTTCTTCTTCTCCTTCTTCTTCTTCTTCTTCTTCTTCCTTCTTCTTCTTCTTCTTCTTCTTCTTCTTCTTCTTCTTCTTCTTCTTCTTCTTCTCCTTCTCCTCCTTCTTCTCCTACTGCATCCTCCTCTTCTTATTCTTCTTATTCTTCTTCTTCTACATCTCCTTCTTCTGGTTCTTGTTCTTCTTCTTCTTGTTCGTCTTTTTCTTCTTGTACTTGTACTACTTCTTCTTCTTCTTCTTCTTCTTCTTCTTCTTTTTCGTCTTCTTATTCTTCCATATTTTCTTCTTCTTCTTCTTCTTCTATTCGTTTTTTACTTCTTCTCCTTCTCCATCTTCTTTTTATTCTTCTTATTTTCCTTCACCTTTTTCTTCTTCTTCTTGTCTTCTTCTACTTCTTCGTGATTTCCTTTATCATCATCACCATCTTCTTCTTCTTCTTCTTCTTTTTCAACTTCTTCTTCTTCTTCTTCTTCTACTTCTTTTACTTCTCCTATTTCTTCTTTATCTATTATTACTTCTTCTTCCTCCTCTTATTCTTATTCTTCTTATTCTTCTTCTTCTTCTTCTCTTCTCCTTCTCCTTCTTCTGCTTTTTCATCCACATCCTCTTCTTCTCCTTCTTCTTCTTCTTCTTCTTCATCATCTTCTTTCTTCTTCTTCTTCTTTTCCTACATCTTCTTGCTCTTCTTCTTCTTTTGCATTTTTTTCTTCTTGTTCCTCTTCTTCTTCATCTTCTACTTCTTCATCTTCTTCTTCTTCTTCTTCTTCTTCTTCTTCTTCCTTTTTCTTCTTCCTTTACTTCTTTTACTTCTTCTTCTTCTACTTCTTCTTCTTCTTCTTCTTCCTCTTCTTCTTCTCCTTCTACTTCTTGTTCTTCTTTATCTTCCTTTTTTTCTTCTTCTTCTTCTTATTCTTCTTCTCCTTCTTCACTTTCTTTTTGTTCTTCTTCTTCTTTTATTACTTCCTCTTCTTCTTCTTCTTCTTCTCCTTCTTATTCCTCTTCATCTTCTTCTCCTTCTTCGTCTTCTTCTACTTCTTCTTAATCTTCTCCTCCTCCTCCTCCTCCTCCATCTTCTTCTCCTTCTTCATCTTTTCCTTCTTCATCTTCTTCTTCTTCTCCGTCTTCTTCGTCTATTTCTTCTTCTTTTTCTTCTTCATCTTTTCCTTCTTCATCTTCTTCTTCTTCTTATCCTTTGGCTTCTTCTTTTTCTTCTTCTTCTTCTTCTTCATTTTCTTCTTCTACTTCTTCATTTTCTTCATCAGCATTATCTTCTTCTTCTTCATCTTCTTTATTTCTTCTTCTTCTTCTCACTTCATCCTCTTCCTATTCCATTTCTTCCTCTTCATTTAATTTTCTTGTTCTTCTTCTTCTTCATCATCCTTTTCTTCTTCTTCTTCTTGTTCTTGTTCTTCTTCTTCTTCTTTGACTTCTTCTTCCTTTAACTCTTGTTCTTCTTCTTCTTCTTCTAATTCTTGTCCTTCTTCTTCTTCTTCTTCTTCTTCTTCTTCTTCTTCTTTTTCTACTTCTTCTTCATCTACTACTACTACTTCTTCTACTGATTCTTCTTCGTCTTATTCTTCTTTTTCTTCTTCTACTCCTTTTTCTTCTCCTTCTCCTTTTTCTTCTTCTTCTTCTTCTTCCTCTTTTACTTCTTCTTGTTCTTCTTCTTCTTCTTCTTCTTCATCCTTTATTTCTTCTTCTTCTTCTTCTTATTCTTCTTCTTATTCCTCTTCTTCTTCTTCTTCTTCTTTCTCTTCTACTACAACTTCTTCTTCTTCTTCTTCTTCTTCTTCTTCTTCCTCTTCTTCTTCCCCTTCTTCTTCTTCTTTTTCTTCTTCTTCTTTCCTCATCTTCATCTTCATCTTCTTTTTCTTCTTCTTCTTCCACTTCTTCTTCTTCTTTTTCTTCTTCTTCTTCTTATTATTATTATTATTATTATTATTATTATTATTATTATTGTTATTCCTTTTCTTCTTCTTTTTCTTCTTCTTCTTATTCTTATTCTTCTCCTTCTTCTTCTTTTTCTTTTTCTCCTTCTTCTTCTTGTTTTTCTACTTCTTCTCCTACTTGTTCTTCTCCATCTTTTTCTTCTTCATCTTCTTCTCCTACGTCTTTATCTTCTTCTTCTTCCTCTTTTTCTTCTTCTACTTCTTCATCATCATCATCTTCTTCTTCTACTTCTTCTTGTTCTTCTTGTTGTTGTTCTTCTTCTTCTTATTTTACTTCTTCTTCGTCAGCTTCCTCTTCGCCTTCTTCTTCTTCTTCTTCTTCTTTTTCTTCATCTTCTTCTTCTTCTTCTTCAACTTCTTCTCCTTCTACTTCTTCTACTTCCACTTCTTCTTTTTCTTCTTCTTCTTCTTCTTCTTCTTCTACTTCTTCTTCTTCTTCTTCTTTTTCTTCTTCTTTTTCATCTTCTTCATCTCCTTCTTCATCTTCTTCTACTTCTTCTTCTTCATCTTCTTCTTCTTCTTCTTCTTCTTCTTCTTCTTCTTCCGCTGCATGATCATCTTCTTCTTCTTTTTCTTCTTCTTTTTCTTCATCTTTTCCTTCATCTTCTTCTTCTTCTTCTCTTTCGGCTTCTTCTTCTTCATCTTGTTGTTCTTCTTCTTCTTCTTCTTTTTCATTTTTTTTTGCTTCTGCTTCATCATTTTCTTCATCGATATTATCTTCTTCTTCTTCTTTTGCTTCTTCTTCTTCTTCTTCTTCCTTTTCTTCTTCTTTTTCTTCTTCTTTTCCTTCCTCTTCTTCTCCTACTTGTTCGTTTTCTTCTTCTGCTTCTTCTTCTTCATCATCCTATATTTCTTCTTCTTCTTCATCATCTTGTTCTTCTTCTTGTACTACTACAACTACCTCTTCTTCTTCTTCTTCTTCTTCCTCTTCTTCTTCTTCTTCTTCTTCCTAATCTTCAGTCTTCCTTCTTCTTTTTCTTCTTCTTTTTCTTCTTCTTCTTCCCCTTCTTATTATTATTATTATTATTATTATTATTATTATTATTATTATTGTTATTGTTACTATTATTATTATTGTTATTATTATATTATTATTATTATTATTAATTATTATTATTATAATTATTTCTTTACTTCTTCTTCTTACTCCTCTATCTTCCTCTTCTCCTCCTTCTCGTCCTCCCTCCTCCTTCTTCTTCTTCTCCTCCTTCCTCTGCTTCTTTTTTTGCCTCTTTTTCAGTCTTATTTTTATTCTTCTTCTTCTTCTTCATCTTCTTTTTCTTCATCATCTTCTTCTTCTTTTTCTTCTTCTGCTTTCTTCTTCTTCCCCTTGTACTTCTTCTTCTTCCACTTCTTCATATTTTTCTCTTTCTTCTTCGTCTTCTTCTTCTCATTCTTCTTGTTCTTTGTGTACTTCTTGTTCTTCTACTTCTCGTTCTTCTTCTTCTTTCTCTTCTCTTTATCGTTTTATTCCTCTTGTTCCCCTTCTTCTTCTTTCTTTTGTTGTTGTTCTTCTTCTTCTTCCTCCTCTTCTTTATTTTCTTCTTCTTCTTTATCTTTTTTTCCTACTTCTTGTTCTTGTTCTTCTTCTTCTTCTTCTTCTTCTTCTTCTTGTTTTTCTTCTTCTTCTTCTTCTTCATCTTCTGCGTCTTCTACTTCTTTTTTTCTTCTTTGTCTTATTCTTGTTCTTCTTCTTCTCCAATTCCTACTTCTTCTTATGTTGCTTATGCATCTTCTTTTTTTCTTCTTCTTCTTCTTCTAATTCTTCCTGTTCTTCTTCTTCCTCTACTTCTTCTTCTTCTTCTTTTTCTTCTTGCTTTACATATTTTTTCCTCTTCTTCTTTTTCTCCTTCTTCTTCTCCTCCTCCTCCTCCATCTTCTTCATCATCTTCCTCACTTCTTATTATTCTTCTTCTTCTTCTACTTCTTCTTTATCATCATCTTCTTTGACTTCTTCTTCTTCTACTTCTTCTATTTCTTCTTCTTTTCTGTCTTCCTCTACTTTTTCCTTCTATTCGTCTTTTTCTTTGTCTTTTTAATTCTTCTTCTTCTTCATCATCTTCATCATCATCATCATCTTCTTCTTCTTCTTCGTTTTCTTCTTCTTCTTCTTCTTCTTCTTCTTCTTCTTCTTGTTATTCTTCTTCTTCTTCTTTTGGTTCTTCTTCTTTTGGTTCTTCTTCTTCATCTTCTTCTCAATCTTCTTCTTCTTCTTCATCTTGATTATCGTCATCTTCTTCTACTTCTTCTTCCTTTTTTTCTTCTTCTTTGTCTTCTTCTTCTTCTTCTTCTTCTTCTTCTTCTTTTTATTCTTCTTCTTCTTCTTCTACTTCTTCTTCTTCATCTTCTTCACCAACTTCTTCTTCTTCTCCTCATCCTTTTTCTTCTTCTTCTTCTTCTTTTTCTTCTTCTAATTTTACTTCTTTTCTTTCTCTTCTTCTTCTTCAATTTCTTCTTTTTCTTCTTCTTTTCCTCTTCTTCTTCTTCTTCTTTCCTCTTCTTCTTCTTCTTCTTTTCCTCTTCTTCTTCTTCCTAATCTTATTCTTCTTCTTCTTCTCCTTCTTCTCCTCCATATTCTTCTTCTTCTATTACTAATACTACTACTACTTCATCATCATCTTCTTCTTCTTCTACTTCTTCTTCTTCTTCTTCTTCTTCTTCTTCTTCTTCTTCTCCTCCTCCTCCTCCTCCTCCTCCTTCTTCTTCTTCATCTCTTCATCATATTCACCTTCTTTTTCTTCTTCTTCTTCTTCTTCTAATTCTTCTTCTTGTTCTTCTTCTTTTACTTCTTCTTCTTCTTCTTCTTCTTCTTCTTCTTCTTATTCTTCTTCTTCTTCTTCTCCTCCTTTTTTCCCTTCTTTTTCTTTTTCTTCTTCTTTTTCTTCTTCTTCTTCTTCTTATTCTACAACTTCTTCTACTTCTTCTTCCTTTTCTACTCCTCCCTCTTCTTCTTCATTTTCTTCTTCTTTTTTGTCTTCTTCTTCTACTACTTTTTCTTCCTCTTCTTCTTCTTCTTTTAGTTCTTCTACTTCTTCTCCTTCTTATCCTTCTTCTTCTTCTCCTCTTTCTACTTCATTTTCTCCTTCTCGTTCTTCTTGTTCTTGTTCTTCTTTTTCTTCTTCTTCTAATCGATCTTCTTATTCTTCTTCTCCTCCTACTCGACTTCCTCCACCTCCTTCTTCTCCTCCTCTTCCTTCTTCTTCTTCTTCATCTTTTTCATCTTCCTCTTCTTTTTAATACTTGTATACTTTTTCTTCTTCTTCTTCTTCTTCTTCTTCTTCTTCTTCTTCTTTTTCTTTCTTCTTCTTCATCTTCTTCTTGTTCTTCATCATCTTCTTCTTCTTCTTCTTCTTCTTCTTTGTCTTTTTCTTCTTCAACATCTTCTTTTTCTTCTTCTTCTTCTTGTTCTTCTTATCCTTCTTCTCTTTCTTCTTCTTCTTTATCTTCTTCTTCTCATTCTTCTTCACCTTCATCTTATTCATCTTCTTCTTCTTCTTCCTCTTCTTCTATTTCTTCCTCAACTTTATTTTCCTTTTCTTGCACTTCTCCTTCTTCTTCTTCTTATAATTATTATTATTCCTATTCTACATCCTCATCTCCTTCCTCTTCTTCTTCTTTTTCATCTTCTTCTTTTTCTACTTCTTCTTCTTCTCCTTCTTCTGCTTGCTCTTCTACTTCTTCTTTTTCTTCTTCCACTTTTTCTTCTTCATTTTCTTCTTCTTTTTTTACCAATACTTCTTCTTCTTCTTCTTTTTCTTCTTTTCTTTTTCTTCTTCATATTTTCATTCTTCTTCATCTTCTTCTTCTTCTTCTTCTTCTCATCCTTCTATTACTTCTTCTTCTCCTTCCTCCTCCTCATCTTCTTCTTCTTCTTCTTCTTCTTCTTCTTCTCCTTCTTTTTTTTGTATTCTTCTACTACTACTTCTTCTTCTTCTTCTTCATCCTCTTCTTCTTTTTTTCCTTCTCCTTCTTCTTGTTCTTCTCCTTCTCCTTAATCTTCTTCTTTTCTTCTTCCTCTTCTTTGTCTTCTTCTTCTTCTTTTTCTTCGTCTTTCTATTTATTACTCTTCTTCTTCTTCTTCTGCTTCTTTGTCTTCTTTTTCTTCTTCTTCCTCTTCTTCTTCCTCGTCATCATCTTCTTCTTGTTCTTTTTCTTCTTTTTCATTATATTCTTCCTCTTCCTCTTCTTCTTCTACTCCTTCTCCTTCTCCTTCTTATTCTTCTTCTTCTTTCTCTTCTTCTTTTTCATCTTCATCTTATCCTTTTACTACTTCTTCCTCTTCTTCTTCTTCTTATTCTTCAATTTCTTCTTCTTGTTCTTCTTCTTCTTGTTCTTCTCCTCTTCTTCTTCTTCTTCTGCTTCTACTTCTTATTGTTCTTCTTTTTCTTCTTCTTCTTGTTCTTCTTTATCTTCTTCTTCTTCTACTACTTCTATTTCTACATCTTCTTTTTCTTCTTATTCATCATCATTTTCTTCTTCTTACACTTCTTCTTCTTCTTCTTCTAAATCTTCTTCTTCTTCTTCTTCTCTTACTTTTTCTTGTTGTTGTTGTTCTTCTTCTCATTCTTATTCTTGTTATTATTCTTCTTCTTCCTCTTGTTCACCTTCTTCATCTCCATCCTCTTGTCCTTCTTCATTGTTTTCTTCTACAACTTTTTCATTTCCTTCATCATTATCCTCTTCTTCTTCTTCTTCTTCTCCTTCTCCTTCCGCTTCTTCTTCTTTTCCATCTTCTTCTCCTTCTCCTTCTTCATCATCATCATCATCTTCTTCTTCTTCTTCTTCATCATCATCATCATCTTCTTCTTCTTCTTCTATTTCTTCTTCTTCTTCTTTTTATTCTTTATCTTCTTCTTCTT
>JAIUJO010003737.1:72500-75000 GCA_023846275.1 Vanilla planifolia
CCTTCTTTTTATTCTTCTTCTTCTTCCTTTACTTCTTATTCTTCTTCTCCTCCTTATTCCTTGTCTTCTTCTTCTCCTTCTTGTTCTTCATCTTCTTCTTCTCCTCCTCCTCCGCCTCCGTCTTCTTCTTCTCCTTCTTCTTCTTGTATTTCTTCTTCTTCTTCTTTTCCTACATCTTTTTCTTCTTCTTCTACTTCATCTTATTATTATTATTATTAATTTTATTACTATTAATATTATTATTATTATTATTATTGTTATTATTATTATTATTATTATTATTATTATTTTTCATTTTCTTCTTCTACTTCTTCATTTTCTTCATTAGCGTTATCTTCTTCTTCTTAATCTTCTTCTTATTCTTCTTCTTCTATTACTTCTTCTTCTTCTACTTCTTCTTCTTCTTATTCTTCTTCTTCTTCTTAATCTTCTTTTTCTTCTTCTTGATCATCATCATCATCTTCTTTTTCTTCTTCTTCTCCTTCCCCTTCTTCTTATACCTCTTCTTCTTTTTCTTCTTCTTCTTCTTGTTCCTCTTCCTCTTCTTCTTCTTCTTCTTTATTTTAATCTTCTAATTCTTCTTCTTCCACTTCTTCTTTATTTTCTTCTTCTTCTTCCTTTAATTCTTATTATTATTATTATTCTGCATCTTACTCTTCTTCTTCTTCTTCTTCTCCTTCTTCTATTCTTCTTCTCCTTCTTCTATTCTTCTTCTTGTTCTTCTATCTCCTCCTCCTTTACTTCTTCTTCTTCTTCTTCTTCTTCATCTTTTTCTTGTTCTTCTTCTTCATCCTTTACTTCTTTTTATTCTTCTTCTTCTATAACTACTACTACTACTACTACTTCTTATTCTTCATCTTCTTCTCTTTCTCCGTCTTCTTCTTCTTCTTCTTCCTCATCTTCATCTTCTTCTTCTTTTTCTTCTTCTTCTTCTTCTTCCTTTACTTCTTTTTCTTCTTCTTCTTCTTCTTCTTCTTCTTCTTCTTCTTCTTCTCCTTCTTCATCTTCTTCTTCTAGTTTTTCTTCTCCCACTTCTTCTCCATCTTTTTCTTCTTCTTCATCTTCTTCTCCTTCTTGTTCTTCTTCTTCTTATTCTTCTTTGTCATCGTCATCATCATCATCTTCTTCTTCTTCTTCTTCATTTACTTCTTCATCAGCTTCTTCTTCTTCATCTTCTTCTTCTTCTCATTCTCCTTATTCTTCTTCCTCCTCTTCTTCTTCTTCTTCTTCTTCCTCTTCTTCTTCATCTTTTTCTTCTTCTTGTCATTCTTCTACTACTTCTTCTTTAATTTCTTCTTCTTCGTCTCCTTGTCCTTCTTCTTCTTCTTCTTCCTCATCTTCAACTTCTTCTTTTCTTCTTCTTCCTCCCTTTCTTCTTCTTCTTCTTCTTCTTCTTCTTCTTCATCTTCTTTTTCTTCTTCTTCTTCTTCGTCCTTTACTTCTCCTTCTTTTTCTTCTTCTTCTTCTTCTTATTCTTCTCCTTATTCTTCTTTTCCTTCTTCTCCTCCTTCTTCTTCTTCTTCTTCTTCTTCTTCATCTTCTTTTTCTTCTTCTTCTTCTTCGTCCTTTACTTCTCCTTCTTTTTCTTCTTCTTCTTCTTCTTATTCTTCTCCTTATTCTTCTTTTCCTTCTTCTCCTCCTTCTTCTTCTTCTTCGACTTCTTCTCCGACTTCTTCTTCACCATCTTTTTCTTCTTCATCTTTTTCTCCTTCTTCTTCTTCTTCTTTATTAACATTATCGCCATCATCTTCTTCTTCGTTGTCTTCTTCCGCTTCTTCTTCTTCTTCGTCTTCTTCTACTTCTTCTTCTTCTTCTTCTTCTACTTCTTCTTCTTCTTTTACTACTTAGTCAGCTTCTTCTTCTTTTTCTTCTTCTTCTTCTCATTCTCCCCTCTTCTTCTTCTTGTTCTTGTTCTTTTTATTCTTCTTCTTCTTCTTCTTCCACTTTTTCTTCTTCATTTGCATCCTCTACTCCTTCTACTTCTTCTTCTTCTTCTTCTTCTTCTTCTTCTTCTTCTCTTCTTTTCTTCTTCTTCTTCCTCTTCCTTCAATTCTTCTTCTTCTTCGTTTAATTCTTCTTCTTTTTCTTCTTTTTCTTCTTTTTCTTCTTCATCATCTTCTTCGTCTCCTATTTCATCATCTTCTTCATCTCCTATTTCATCATCTTCTTCTTCTTTCTCTTCCTTTTCTTCTTCTTCTTCTTCTTCTTCTTCTTCTGCATCATCATCTTCTTCTTCCTCTTCTTCTTTTTCTACTTCTTCTTCCTCTCTTACTTCTTCTTCTTCTTCCTCGTCATCATTATCTTCATCTTCTCCTTCTTCTTCTTCTTTTTCTTCTTCTTCTTCTTCTTTTTCTTCTTCTTCTACGTCTTCTTCTTCTTCCTCTTCCACTTCCATTTCTTCTTCTTCTTTTTCGTCTTCTTATTCTTCTTCTTCATCCTTTTCTTCCTCTTCTTCTTCTTCTTCTTCTTCGTCTTCATCTTCTACTTCTTCTTTCTTTAA
>JAIUJO010003737.1:97500-100000 GCA_023846275.1 Vanilla planifolia
TTCTTCTTCTTCTTCTGCATAGTTTTCTCCTCCTCCTCCTCCCCACCTTCTTCTCCTTCTTCTCCTCGTCCTCCTCCTCCTTCTTCTTCTACTTCTTCTTCACCTTCTTCTTCTTCTTCTTCTTCTTCTTCTTCTTGTTCTTCTTTTTCTTCTTCTTCGACTTCTTCTTCTTCTTCTTCATCATCTACTTCTTCTTCTTCGTCTTCTTTTTCTTCTTCTTCTTCTTCTTCTTCACCTACTCCTTCAACAATTTCTTCTTCTCCTCCTCATCCTCCATCTTCTCCTCCTAATCTTTCTTCTTCTTCTTCTTCTTCTTCTTCTTCTTCTTCTACTACTACTATTACTATTACGACTTCTTCTTCTTCTTCTTCATATTATTGTTTTTCTTTTTCTTCTTCTTTGTCTCCTTTTTCTTCTTCTTCTTCTTCTTCATTTTCTTCTTCTTATTCTTCTTCCTCTTCTTCTTCTTCTTCTTCATCTTCTTCTTCTTCTTCTTCTTCATATTCTATTTTTTCTTCTTCATCATCATATTTTTCTTCTTCTTCTTCATCATCTTTTTCTTCTTCTTATCTTCTTCTTCTTCTTCTTCTTCTTCTTCTTCTTCTCCTTCTTCTTTTTCTTCTTCAACTCCTTCTTCACCATCTTCTTCCACTTCTTCTTCTTCTACTTCATCATTTTCATTCTCTTCCTCATGTTCTTCTTCTTCTTGTTCTTCTTCTTCTACTTCTTCTTCAGCTTCTTCTTCCTCATCACCTTCTTCTACTTCTTCTACTTCCTCTTCTTCTTCTCTTCTTCTTCTTCTTCTTCTTCTCCTCTTCTTTCTTCTTCTTCTTCATCATCATCTTCTTCTTCTTCTACTTCTTCTTTATCTTCTTCTTCTACTTCTTCTCGGTATTCTTTCTATTCTACTACTTCTCCTTCTTCTACTTCCTCTTCTTCTTCATCATCTTCTTCTTCTTCTTCTTCGTTTTCTTCTTATTCTTATTCTTCTTCTTCTTCCACTTCTTGTTCCCCTTCTTCTTCTTCTTCTTCTTCTTCTTCTTCTTCTTCTCTTTCTTCTTTCTCTTCTTCTTCTTGTTCTCCTTTCTTTACATGTTCTTTTTCTTCTTCATCATCTTCTTCTTCTCTTGTCTTCTTCTACATTTTCTTCTCCTTCTTCTTCTACTTTCTTCTTCTTCTTCTTCTTCTTCTTCTTCTTTCCTTCTTCTTCTTCCTCTTCTTGTTCATTTTTGCCTTCTTCTTCTTCTTCTTCTTCTTCTTCTTCTTCTTCTCTGTCTTTTTTTACATCTTCTTCTCCTTCTTCTTCTACTTTCTACTTCTACTTCATCTTGTTTTTAGTCTTCTTTTTCTTTATCTTCGTGTTCTTCTTCTTCGTTTACTTCTTCTTTCTTCACTTCTTCTTCTTCTTCTTCTTCTTATTTATTTACTTCTTCTTCTTCTTCTTCTACTTCTTCTTCTTTCACTTCTTATTCTTCTTCTATTTCTTCTTCTCCTTCTTCTTCTTCTTCTTCTTCTTGCAATTCTTCTACTTCTTCTTCTTCTTCTTCTACTTCTCCTCCTCCTTCTCCTCCTTCTTCTTGCTCTTTTTCTTCATCTACTACTTCTTCTTCTTCTTCATCATCATCATCATCATCATTTTCTTCTTCTTCTTCTTCCTCTTCTTCTTCCTCTTCTTCTTCTCCTCCTTCACCTCCTCCTCCTCCTTCTTCTTCTCTTTCTTGCACTTGCCCTACTCCTTCTGCATCTTGTTGTTCATCTTCTTCTTTTTCTTCTTTTACTTCTTCTTCTTCTTCTTCTCCTTCTTATTCTTATTCTTCTTCTTCTTCTTCTCTTTTGTTTACTTCTTCTTCTTCTTCTTCCACTTCTTCTTCTTCCACTTCTTCTTCTTCCCCTTCCTCTTATTCTTCTTCTTGTTCTTCTTCTTCTTTTTCTTCTTCTTCTTCTTCTTCTTCCTCTTCATCATTGTCATCATCATCTCTTTTTTCTTCATCGTCTACGTCATCTTCTACTTTATCATCATCACCATCATCTTCTTCTTCTTCCATTAATTCTTCTTCTTCTTCTTCTTCTTCTTCTTCTTCCTCTTCTTCTTCTTCTTCTTCTTCTTCTTCTTCTCCTTCTTCTTCTTCACCTTCTTTTTCTTCTTCTTGTTATTTCTTCTTCTTCTACTTCTTCTTCTTCTCCTTCTTCATCTTCTTCTTCTTCTTCTTCTGCTTCTTCTTCTTCTTCTTCTTCTTCTTCTTTTTCATCTTCTTCTTCTTCTCCTTCTTCTTCCTCTTCTACTTCTCTTACTTCTTCTTCTTCTTTTTCTTCTTCTTCTTTTTCTTCTCCTTCTTCTTCTTCTTCTTCTTCTCCTCCTCCTTTTTCTCCTCCTCCTCCTCTTTCTTCTTCTTCTGCTTCTTCTTCTTCTACTTCTTCTTCTTCTTCTCCTTCTTCTTCAACTTCTACTTCATCTTTTTATCTCCTTTCTCCTTCTTCTTCTTCTTCTTCTACTACTACT
>JAIUJO010003737.1:102500-112500 GCA_023846275.1 Vanilla planifolia
CTTCTTCTTCTTCTTCTTCTACTACTACTACTACTACTACTTGTTATTCTTCTTCTTCTTCCTCTTCTTCTTCATCTTCTTCTTCTTCTTATTTTTCTTCTTCTTCTTCTTCTTCTTCTTCAACTTTTACTTCTTCTTCTTCTACTTCATCTCCTTCTTCTTCTTCTTCTTCTTCTTCATCTTCTTCTTTTTCTTTTTTAACATCTTCTTCTTCTTCAATTTCTTGTTCTTCTTTTTCTTCTTGATGTTCTTCATCATCATCATCTTCTTCTTCTTCTTCTTTTTCAGCTTCTTCTTCTTCAAGTTTTACTTCTTCTCCTTCTACTTTTTCTTTCTTTTTCTTCTTCTTCTTCTTCTTTTTCTCCTTCTTCTTCTTCATCTTTTTCTTCTTTTTCTTCCTTATCTTCTTCTTCTTCTTCTTCTTCTTCTTTTTATTCTTCTTCTTCTTCTTCTTCTTCTTCATCTTCTTCTTCTTCTTCTTCTCCTTCTTCTTGTTCTTCTTCTTCTTCTTTTTCATCTTCTTCTTCTTTTTCTTTTTCTTCCTCTTCTTCGTCTTCCTCTTCGTGTACTACTTGTTCTTCTTCTTCTTCATCATCATCATCTTCTTCTTCTTCTTCTTCTTAATCTTCTTTGTCTTCTTCTTCCTCTTGTTCTTCCTCTTTTTCCTCTTCTTCTTCTTCTGCGACTTCTTCATTTTCTTCTAGTTCTTCATCTTCTTCATCTTCTACTTCCTCTTCTTCTTCTTCTTCTTCTTCTTCTTCTTCTTCTTCTCCTTGTCCTTCTTCTTCTTATACTTCTTCTCCTTCTTCTACTTCTTCTTCTTCATCTTCTTCTTCTTCCTCCTCTTCTTGTTCTTTTTGTTCATTTTCTTCTTCTTCTTGTTGTTTTTCTTCATCTTCTTTTTCTTCTTCTTCTTCTTCTTCTTCTTCTTCTTCTTCTTCTTTGTCTTCATCATCATCTTCTTCTTTTTCTACTCCATCATCATCTTCTTCTTCTACTTCTTCTTCTTCTTCGTCTTTTCTTCTTCTCTTTCTTTTCTGTCTTCTTCTACTTCTTCAACTCCTCTTTTTTTTTCTTTTTCTTCTTTTTTTTTTCTTCTTCTTCTTCTTCTTTTCCTCCTTTTTTTTCTTCTTCTTCTTTTATTTCTTCTTCTTCTTCTTCTTCTTCTACTTCTTCTTCTTCTTTTTCATCATCTTCTTCTTCCATTTCTTCTTCTTCTTCTTCATCTTCTTCTTTTGCATCTTTTTCTTCTTCATGTTCTTCTTTTTCTTCTACTACTTCTAGTTCTTCTTTGTCACCTTCTTCCTCTTCTTCTCCTACTTCTTCTTCTTCTATTTTGTCTTCTCGTTCTTCTTCTTCTTCTACTTATTCTTCTTCTTTTTCTTCTTGTCCTTCTTCTTTTTGAATTTCATCTCCTTCTTCTCCTTCTTGATTTTCTTCATCATCATCATCTTCTTCTTCCTCTTCTACATCTTCTTTTTCTTCTTCTTCTTCTTCTTCTTCTTCTTTTTATTCTGCTTCCTCTCCTTCTCCTTCTTCTTCTTCACCTTCTACTCTTTTTTCTTCTTCTTCTTCTTCTATTTCTTCCCCTTCATCTTCTTCCGCTTCTTCTTCTTCTTCTTCTTCTTCTTCTTCTTCTTTTTCATCATCTTCTTCTTCTCCTTCTTCTTCCTCTTCTACTTCTCCTTCTTCTTCTTCTTCTTCTTCTTCTTCTATTTCTTCTCCATCTTCTTCTTCTTCTCCTCCTCCTTTTTCTCCTCCTCCTCCTCCTTCTTCTTCTTCTCCTTCTTCTTCTTCTACTTCTTCTTCTTCTTCTCCTTCTTCTTCTACTTCTACTTCATCTTCTTATCTCCCTTCTCCTTCTTCTTCTTCTTCTTCTTCTACTACTTCTTTTTGTTCTTCTTCTTCTTCTTCTTCTTGTTCTCCTTCTTCTTCTCCTTCTTCTTCTTCTTCTTCTTCTTCTTCTTCTTCTTCTTCTTCTCCTTCTTCTTCTTCTTCTTCTTCTTCTTCTTCTTCTTCTCTGCCTCCTCCTCCTTTTTCTTCTTCTTCTTCTTCATCTTCTTCTCCTTCTTTTTGTTCATCTACTACTTCTTCTCCTTCTTCTTCTACTTCTTCTTCTCCTTGTCCTTCTTCTTCTTCCTCTCCTTCTCCTTCTTCTCCTCCTTCTTCTTCTTCTTCTCATCATTTTCTTCTTCTACTTCTCCTTCATTTTCTTCATCATCACCTTCTTCTTTTTCTTCTTCTTCTTCTTCTTCTTCTTCTTCTACTACTACTACTACTACTTGTTATTCTTCTTCTTCTTCCTCTTCTTCTTCATCTTCTTCTTCTTCTTATTTTTCTTCTTCTTCTTCATCTTCTTGTTCAACTTTTACTTCTTCTTCTTCTACTTCATCTCCTTCTTCTTCTTCTTCTTCTTCTTCATCTTCTTCTTTTTCTTCTTCATCTTCTTCATCTTCTTGAATTTCTTGTTCTTCTTTTTCTTCTTGATGTTCTTCATCATCTTCTTCTTCTTCTTCTTCATCTTCTTCTTCATCTTCTTCTTCTTCAAGTTTTACTTCTTCTCCTTCTACTTTTTCTTCTTTTTCTTCTTCTTCTTCTTCTTTTTCTCCTTCTTCTTCTTCATCTTTTTCTTCTTTTTCTTCCTTATCTTCTTCTTCTTCTTCTTCTTCTTTTTATTCTTCTTCTTCTTCTTCTCCTTCTTCTTGTTCTTCTTCTTCTTCTTTTTCATCTTCTTCTTCTTTTTCTTTTTCTTCCTCTTCTTCGTCTTCCTCTTCGTGTAGTAATTGTTCTTCTTCTTCTTCTTCATCATCATCATCTTCTTCTTCTTCTTCTTAATCTTCTTTGTCTTCTTCTTCCTCTTGTTCTTCCACTTTTTCCTCTTCTTCTTCTTTTGCTACTTCTTCATTTTCTTCTAGTTCTTCATCTTCTTCATCTTCTACTTCCTCTTCTTCTTCTTCTTCTTCTTCTTCTTCTTCTTCTCCTTGTCCTTCTTCTTCTTATACTTTCTCTCCTTCTTCTACTTCTTCTTCTTCATCTTCTTCTTCTTCCTCCTCTTCTTGTTCTTTTTGTTCATTTTCTTCTTCTTCTTGTTGTTTTTCTTCATCTTCTTTTTCTTCTTCTTCTTCTTCTTCTTCTTCTTTGTTTTCATCATCATTTTCTTCTTTTTCTACTTCATCATCATCTTCTTCTTCTACTTCTTCTTCTTCTTCTTCTTCTTCTCCTTCTTCTTCGTCTTTTCTTCTTCTCTTTCTTTTCTGTCTTCTTCTACTTCTTCTTCAACTCCTCTTTTTTTTTTTTCTTTTTCTTCTTTTTTTTCTTCTTCTTCTTCTTCTTTTCCTCCTTTTTTTTCTTCTTCTTCTTTTTTTTCTTCTTCTTCTTCTTCTTCTTCTACTTCTTCTTCTTCTTCTTTTTCATCATCTTTTTCTTCCTTTTCTTCTTCTTCTTCTTCATCTTCTTCTTTTGCATATTTTTCTTCTTCATGTTCTTCTTTTTCTTCTACTACTTCCAGTTCTTCTTTGTCACCTTCTTCCTCTTCTTCTCCGATTTCTTCTTTTTTTTCTATTTCGTCTTCTCGTTCTTCTTCTTCTTCTACTTCTTCTTCTTCTTTTTCTTCTTGTTCTTCTTCTTTTTGAATTTCATCTTCTTCTTCTCCTTCTTGATTTTCTTCATCATCATCATCTTCTTCTTCCTCTTCTAAAATCTTCTTTTTCTTCTTCTTCTTCTTCTTCTTCTTCTTTTTATTCTGCTTCCTCTCCTTTTCCTTCTTCTTCTTCACATTCTCCTTCTTCTTCTATTTCTTCCCCTTCATCTTCTTCCGCTTCTTCTTCTTCTTCTTCTTCTTCTTATTCTTCTTCTTCTTCATCTTCTTCTTGTTCATCGTCGACATCTTCTTCTTACTCTTCTTGTTGTTGTTGTTCTTCTTCTTCTTCTTCTTTTTCTCCTTCTCGTCCTCATTCTTTTCCTTTTCTTCTTCTGCTCCTTCTTTTGCATCTTCTTCTTCTTCTTCTTCTTTTTCTTCTTCTTCTTCTTCTTCATCTACTTCTTCGACTACTTCTTTTTCGTCTTCTTCTTCTTCTTTGCCTTCTTTTTCTTCTTCTTCTTGTTATTCTTCTTGTTCTTTTTTTTTCTTCTTTTTCTTCTTCTTTTCCACCATCTTCCTCTTCTTCTACCACTTCTTGTGCTTGTTCTTCTTCTTGTTCTTTTTCTTCTTCTTCTTCTTCATTTTCTTCTTCTTTGTCTTCTTCTATATTTTCTTCATCATCTTCTTCTTCTTTTTCATCTTCTTCGTCACTATCAACTTTTTCTTCTTCTTCTTCTTCTTCATCATCTACTATTTCTTCATTATTTTTCTTCTTCTTCTTCTCCTTCTCCTTCTACTTTTTCCTTCTCCGTATTCTTGCACTTCTTCTTCTTCCTCCTCCTCTTCATCTTCTTCTTCATCCTTCTCTTCATTATCTTCTTCTTCTTCTACTTTTTCTTCTTCTTTTTCTTTTTCTTTTGCTACTTCTTCACTTCCTCCATCTCTTCTTTTTGAACTTCTCCTTCTTCTTCTTCTTCATCTTCTTCTTCTTTTCATTCTTCTTCTTATCCTACATCTTCTTCTTCTTCTTCTTCTTCCTCTTTCTCCTACCTGTTGTTCTTCTTCTTCTTCTTCTTCTTCTTCTTCTTTGTCTTCTTCTTCTTCTTCATCTTTTTCTTCTTCCTTTTCTTCTTCTTTTTCTTCCTCTTCTTCTTCTTCTTCTTCTTCTTTCTTTTTCTCTTTCTTCTTTATTTTCTTATTCTTCTCTTTCTTCTTCTTCTTCAACATCAACATCTTCTTCTTCATCTTCCTCCTCCTCTTCCTCTTCTTCTTCTTCTACTACTTCTTATTCTTTTTCTTCTTCTTGTTCTTCTTCTCCTCTTTCTTCTTCTTCTTCTTCTACTTCTTCTCCTTCTTCTTCTTCTTCTTCTTCTCTTCCTACACTCTTTCTTCTTCTTCATTTTCTTCTTCTTCTTCTTCTTCTTGGTTTTCTTTGTCTTCTTTTATTTCTTCTTCGTCTTCTTTTTTTTCTTCTTCGTCTTCTTTTTTTTCTTCTTCGTCTTCTTCATCTTCTTCTTCTTTTTCTTCTTCTTCTTCTTCTTCTTCTTCTTCTCCTTCTTCTTTTCCTTCTTCTACTTCTTCTTCTCTTCTTCTACTTCTTCTACTTCTTCCTGTTCTTCTTATAATTCTTGTACTTCTTCTACTTCTTCTTTTTCTTCGCCATTTTCTTCATCTCCCATCATCATCATCATCTTCTTCTTCTTCTTCTTCTTTGTAGACGTCTTGTACTTACTCTTGTTTTTTGTTGTTGTTGTTGTTGTTGTTTTTGTTCTTCTTCTTCTTCTTTTTCTTCTTTTTCTCGTTCTTCTTGTTCGTCTCCTTCTTTCACTTTTTCTTCTTATTCTTCTTCTTCTTCTTCTCCTCCTTTTTTCTTCTTCTTCTTTTTCTTCTTCTTCTTCTTTATTTTCTTCTTCTTGTACATCTTTTCTTGCTTCTTCTTCTTCTTCTTTTTCACCTTCTTCCTTTTCTTCTTCTTCTCCATCTTTTTCTACTTCTTCTCCTTCTTCTTCATCTTTTTGTTCTTCTTTTTCTTCCTCTCTTCTTCTCCTTCTTCATTTTCTTCTTCTTCTTCTTCTTCTTCTCTATCTTCTTCCTTTTGATTTTCTTCATCATCATCTTCTACTTTTTCTTCATCTTCTTCTTATTCTTATTCTTATTCTTCTTTTTGTTCTTCTTCTTCTTCTTCTTCTTGCTCTCCTTCTTCCTCATCTTGTTCTGCTACTTCCTCTTAATCATCTCCCTCTTCCTCTTCTTCTTCTTCTTCTACTTCTTCTTCTTCTTCTTCTTCTCTTTCCTCCCCTTCTTCTTCTTTTGCTTCTTCTTCTTCTTATTCTTCTGCTTCTTCTTTTTTTTCTTGTCCTTCTTCTTCGTTTTCTTCTTCTTCTCCATCTTTTTATTCTTCATAGTCTTCTTCTTCTTCTTCTTCTTCTTCTTCCTCTTTCACTTCTTCTTCTTCTTCTTTTGCTACTTCTTTTTCTTCCTATCCTTCTTCTTCTTCTCCTCCTCCTTCTTCGTCTTTTTTTCTTCTTCTTCTCCTTCTTCTTCTTCTTGTTCATCTTCTTCTACTTCTTCATCTTGTTCATCATCATCATCTTCTTCTTCTTCTCTTCTTCTTTGTCTTCTTTTCTTTATTCCTCTTCTTCTTCTTCTTCTTCTTCTTCTTCTACTTTTTCATCTTATTCTTGTTATTCTTCTTCTTCTTCTTCTTCTTCTTTTTGTTCTTCTTCTCCTTCTTCTTCTTCGACTTCTCCTTATTCTTTTTCTTTTTTTTCTTCTTCTTCTTCAACTTCATCTTATTCTTCCTCCTCCCTGTCTTCATCCATCATCATCTTCTTCTACTTCTACTTTTTTCTTCTATTTCTTCTTCCTCTTCTCCTCCTCCTTCATTGTCTTCTTTTTCATCTTCTCCTTCTTCATCTTCTTCTTCATCATCATCATCATCATCTTCTTCTTCTTCTTCTTCTTCTTCTTCTTCTTCCTCTTCTTCTTCTTCTTCTTCTTCTTCTTCTTCTTCTTGTTCGTCTTCTTCTTCTTTTTCTTCTTCTTCTACTTGTTCTTGTTCTTCTTATTCTTCTTGTTCTTCTTCTTCTTCTTTTTCGATTTTTTTCTTATTCATCTTATTTTTTCTTCATCCTCTTCTTCTTCTTCTTCATTTTCTTCCTGTTCTTCTCCTTCTTCATCTTCTACTCCTCCTTCTTCCTCTTATTCACATTCTAGTTCTTCTTCCTCTTCTTCTTCGTCTTCATTATCTTGTCTTCTTCTTCTTCTTTAATTTCTTCATCTACTTTTAATTCTTCTTCTTCTTCATCATCATAATCTTTTTCTCCTTCTTCTCCATCTGGTTCTCTTTCTTCATCTTCTCTTCTTCTTCTTCTTATTATTATTATTTTTATTCTTCTTCTTCTTCTTCTTCTTCTTCTGCTACTACTTTTTCTTCCTCTCCATCATCTTCATAATCTTCTTCTTCTTCTTCTTCTTCTTTTTCTTCGTCTTCTTCTTCTTCATCTTCTTCATGTTGTTCGTTTTATTTCTTCTTTTTCTAGTTGTTCTTCTTCTTCTACGTCTTCTTCTTGTTCTTTTGGTTCTTCTTCTTCTTCATCTTCTTCTTCTTCTTCTCATCCTCCTTCTCCTTCTTCTTCCTTTTCTTCTTCTTCTCCTTCTTCTTTTTCGTCTTCTTCTTCTTCTTCTTCTCCTCCTCTTCCTTCTTCTTCCACTTCTTTTTCTTCCGCTTCTTCTTCTTCTTCGTCTTCCTCTTCTTCTTGTTGTTCTTTTTTCTTCTTCTTCTTCTTCTTACTCTTGTTCTTCCTCTTCCTCTTTTTCTCCTTCTTCTTCTTCTTCTTCTTCTTCTTCTTTTTCTCCTTCTTATTTTTTCTACTTCTTCTTTAACATCTGCTTCTTCTTATTGTTCTTCTTCTTCTTCTTCTTCCTCTTCTTCTTCTTCTTCTCCTTCTTCTTCTTCCACTTTTTCTTCTTCTTCTTCTCTTTCTTCTTCTTCATCATGTTCTTCTTCTTCATCTTCTTCTTCTTCCTCCTCTTCATGATCATCTTCTTGTTCTACTACTACTTTTTTTTTCTTCTTCTTCTTCTTCTCCTCGTCCTCCCCTCTTCTTCTTTTTTCATGTTCTTCTTCTTCTTCTTCTTCTTCTTCTTCGCCTTCTTCTTCTTCTTCACCTCCTTCTTCTTCTTCTTCTTCTTCTTCGACTTATTCTTCTTCTTCTACTTCTTCGACTTCTTCTACTTCTTCTACTTCTTCTTCTTCTCTTCTTCTTCTTCTTCTACTTCTTCTTCTTCTTCTTCTTCTTCTTCTTTGTCTTCTTCTTCTTCTTGTTCTTCTTCTTTTTTTTCTTCTTCTTCTTCTTCCACTTCTTCTTCTTTGTTTTCTTCTTTTTCATCATCTTCTTCTTCTTGTTATTCTTCTTTTTCTTCTTCTTCATCTTCTTCATCTTCTTCAACTTCTTCTTCCTCTTCTTCTTCTTCTTCATTTTCTTCTTCTTCTTCTTCTTCTCGCATTTCAACTTCTTTGTTTTCATCTTCTTCCCTCTTCTCCTCCTTCTTATACTTTGTGTGCTTCTTCTCCTTCTTCTTCTTGTTCTTTTTTTTCTTCCTCTTCTTCTTCTTGATCTTTTTTCTTCTTCTTCTTCTTCTTCTTCTTCTTCTTGATTTTCTTCATCTTCCTCTTCTTCTTCTTCTTCGTCTTCTTGATCATCATCATCTTCTTCTTCTTCTTCTTCTCCTCCTTGTTGTTCTTCTTGTTCTACTTCTTTTTCATCTTGTCATCTTCTTCTTCTTCTTCTTCTTCTTCTTCTTCTCCTCCTCCTCCTTCTCCTCCTTCTTTTGCTTCTCCTTCTACTGCTTCTTCTTCTCCCACTTCTTCTTCTTCCACTTCCACTTCTTCTTCTTCTTCTTCTTCTTCTTCTCCTTTTTCTTCTCCATTTTTCTCTTTTTCTCCAATTTCTTCTTCTTCATAATCTTCTTCTTCTTGTTCTTCTTCTTCTTATTCTTGTTCTTCTTCTTCTTCCTCTTCCTCTTCTTCTTCTTCTTTTACTTCTTTTTTGTCTTTTTCTTCTTCTTCTTCTTCTTCTCCTCCTTCATCTTTTTTTCTTCTTTCGCTTCTACTTCTTTTTCTTGTTCATCATCATCATCATCATCTTCTTCTTCATCTTCTTTGTGTTCCTCTTTTACTTCCTCTTCTTTTTGTTCTACATCTTCTTCTTCTTCTTCTAATACTTGTTCATATAGTTCTTTTTCTTCTTCTTCTTCTCTTCTTCTTCTTCTTTGGCTTCTTCTTCTACATTTTCTTCATCTTTTTGTTCTTGTTCTGGTTCTTTTTCTACTTCTTCTTCTTCTTCTTCCTCTTCCTCTTCTTTTATTTCTTCTAGTTCATCTTCTTCGTCTTCTCCTTGTCTTCCTTCTTCTATTTCTGCTTCTTCTCCTCCTTCTTCTTCATCTTCTTCTTCTTCTTCTTGTTATTCTTCGTCTTTTTCTTCTTCTTCTTTGTCTTCTTCTTCTTCATCTTCTTCTTCTCCTTCCTCCTCTTCTTCTTTTCCTTCTTATTTTTTCTTCTTCTACTTCTTCTTCTTCGTCATCTTCATGCTCTTCCTCTTTTTTACCCTCCTCCCGCTCCTCGTTCTTCTTCATCTTCCTCCTTCCTCTTTTTTGTCTTCTTCTTCTTCTTTTTCTTCTTCTACTTCTTCTTCTTCTTCTTCTGCTCCTCCTCGTTCTTCTTATTTTTCTTTTTCTTCTACTTCTTCTTCTTCTTCTTGTTCATCATCATCATCATTCATCATCGTCTTCTTCTTCTTCTTCTTCTTCTTCTTCTTGTTCTGCTTTGTTTTCTTCTTCTCCTTTTTCTTCTTCTTCATGTTCTTTCTCTTTCTTTTTTTTTCTCTTTCTTCTTCGTCTTCTTCCTTTTCCCCTACTTATTTTTCTACTTCTTCAAGAATTTTTTCTTCTTCTTGTTCTTGTTCTTCTTCCACTTCTTCTACTTCTTCCTCTTCTCCTTCTTCTTCTTCTTCTCCTTCTTCTTCATCAGGTTCTTCTTCTTCTTCTTCTTCTTCTTCTTCTTCTACTTCTTCTTCTTCTTCTTCTTCTTCTTCCACTTCTTCTTCTTCTTCTTCTTCTTCTTCATCTTCTTGTTCTTCACCTTCTTCTTCTTATTCTTCTTCATTTTGTTCTTCTTCTTCCTCTTCGCCTTCTTGTTCTTCTTCTTTCTTTTCTACTTCTACTTCTACTACTTCTCATTCTTCTTCTTCTTCTTCTTCTCCTTCACATTCTTCTTCTTTTGCCACTTCTTCTTCCTCTTCACCTTCTTCTTCTTTTTTTAATTCTTCTTCTTCTTCTTCTTTTTCTTCTTCTACATTTTTTTCATCGTCATCTTCTTCTTCTTCATCATCATCATCATCATCTTTTTCTTCTTCGTCT
>JAIUJO010001352.1:0-115845 GCA_023846275.1 Vanilla planifolia
ACACACATGCACACTCAAACACACACATATGGTTAGAGACACATACACATACACACACATGCACACACATGCACACACAAATACACATTCATACATGCATGCATGCACCCGCTTGCTTACACGCACATGCCAACAAGCATGCATGCACATGCACAAACATATCCACATACATATGCACACACTTGCATGCATGCACATGTGCAAGCACATAATCACACACATAGGCAAGCACATGCACCCACATAAATAAATTTGTGTTCATATACATGCACACATTCACACACAAGTAAGTACACTTGCACACACACATGAGCACAGATTCACACCCACTCACTCACCACACACACTTGTGCATTTGTGCAAAAAATACACAAATGCACGTATGCAGCACTCACAACACAGATGCGCATACCAACTCACGCACACACATCCACACACATGTACACACAAATGCACATATGCATGTGCACACACAAACCCATAACCACACATACACAAACACACACACACACATAATAATGCATGCACATATAATGTAGAGACAGACATATACACTTACACATATACACACATATAGCCACACATACATATGTGAACACATGCACACTAGCAACCACATATGCACACACACCTATATGCACACATACATAGGAACACACACATATGCACTTACATATACACACACACATGAGCACACATGCACACACACACGCACACATGTTAGCACATATACTCACACAAAACGCACACACACACAAACACATGCATGTATGCAAGCTTAGCAAACACATGCATACAAAGGCATATGTGCATGCACACATATATACTCATACTCATACACACACATACATGAACACACACATGTACACAAACATATACACACACATGCATGCACAAACACTCACCCTCACATACTCATATACATGCATGCACCAAGCACAAAAGCATACACCTAGACACACACATGCACACACACACGTACACACATGCACACACACCCTTGCACACATGCCTACAAAGATGCATTGGCACATACACTTATGCTTTTGAACACACACACACACAAGAATACACATCCACACACAAACACAAACTAAAACATGCATAAAACTTACACAAGTATATGCGCATGCACACATTGGCACTCATTCTTAGAAACATGCATGGAAACATGTGCAAACACATGTAGACACATGCACACACAAACACACACTCAAGACCATGCACACACCTGCACATGCACACACATGGTCACACACACATAGATTCATGCACACATGCACTCATATGCTTGCATACACACAAAAACACATCCTCCTACGCACACACACATGCATGTAAGTACACACTCATATAAACATGCATAACAACACACATATACAAACACATGCATAAACACAAACACACACACACACACACACATGTATGCTTACATGCACACATGTGTACACATACAAACAAACATACATACGCAACCTTGCAAACACACTCAAACAAACACGATGCATATGCACTTGAGTAAACATGCACATTTATGCACACATATGCATAAACATATGCATACACACACACACATGCACATGCATGAAAACACACATAAGCAAATAAATACACACACACGAGTGCACTTATGCATAAACACACAAGTGCACATACACATATAGATGCACAAGCATGCATATGCACATAAACATGCATAAACAAGCACATGCACTTGCACTTACAAGTACACCCACACATGAATTCCCATATACACATATGACCACACACGCACAGACATACACATTAGCAGATAGGTATGCACACATATGAATATGCACAGGTAGACACAAAGACATGCACATAAAATACCACACACACACACACTGATGCATATACATACTCACATGCATACATATATGCTCACAATTGTACATAGACACACACACATGCATGCATAGAAAAACACACATACTAATATGAACAAAACACACACATACACATACACATACACATACACATACACAAACACACGAACACACACAAAGATGCACACACATGCACACCAACCCACCCACAACTAGTAAGGCTCACTCAAACACACACAACACACAAATACACATGTACACATAGCCACACATGCACACATTCATGCACATGCATGCACACACAAAACTATACACACACATGGACACATGCAGACAAACACGCATGCACAGGCAGACACTCATATGCATATGCATGCACCCATGTGCACACACACGTACACAAACACATGCATGCACACACACACACATGCACATGAAAGAACATAAACTCAAACACATGTATATGCCCACATGCACATAAGTCTCTATGCACACACACACACACATACGCATGCATGGTGTGCATATGCACATTAACACAAGCATACATAGATATGAACACACAGAGACACACACAAGCACACACATGAACCCACACACATGTGCATGCATGCACACCAACATGCAAGAAAGCAAGTGCACACATGTATAGTTACACATACACATCCACAAATGCTGATGCATGCACATGTAGGCACACACACACCCACCCAAACACACACAAACATGCTCACTCACATAAACATATATATACATAACGGCATAGATACACACACACACACACAAATGACCACATACATACACACACACATGCGCACGCACATGCATGCATGGATACTTGCATACATGCTCACACACACATGCTCACATAAACACACACACATGGCCACACAAACACACACACATGTTCATGCTTTCACACAAACACACACACATGTGCATGCTTGCACATGAACACACACATGTAGACACACAAACTCACACATGCATACACACACACATGCACATACACACACATGTAGAGACATGCACAGACATATGCATACCCACAAACACATAGGAGAATACACATACCTAAAGGAATCCACACAAACACATGCACACACACATGTATGCGTGAGTGTACCCATGCACAAGCATGCACACATATACATTTATATGAACACACAAACACTCACATTTGCTTGCACATGCACCCACACTCACTTATATTATTACACACATGCACATAAGTGCATGCATACACTCACAAATGCACACATGAAAGCACACAAAAACACACATACACCTACAAATGCACACACATAAATATGCAAACTCACACATACACACAAGCATGCATGCACATACAAATGTATACACTCACACACACACAAATGTATGCACACAAAGATGTAAACATGCACACATGCACAAAAATAAATGTGTACACACACACTCACACACACACACACATGCATGTACAGAAAGATGCAAATATACACATACATATACAAGGGAAAACAATTGTTCTCACACATGCACCAACATAAATGCGTGTAGACACACATACACTCACACATGCAAGCATATACAAACACCCTCACATTCACATGTATGCACACACACATGTGCACACATATGTAATCACAAGCAAACACACTTGCACATGTACACAAACAAACACCTGTTGAACCCCTTTGTGTTCCACGAGTTTGATGAGTACAAAACCATTGTACTAATGTTACTAATGATTTGTTGAGATGAGTGTATTTCAGATCATGCTTCTCAAGTGCTTACAGGGATTAGGAGATTGGAGAGCTTGGTCGATTAATCCATGGAGCGATCCACATGAAAAGCATTGTCAAAGTTCATTAGTGGCATGGCTCAAGAACGACTCTCAAACGTCAGCTCATGAGAGTCAATCAGGTTCTCCTTGCGGCGTGGCAAAACCACTTGGAGATTTTCATATACTACATTATCAAGGTTAGATTGTTGAACCCATCATGTTAATCAATATGTGACACACTTAGGATTGCATTTTTGAGATTCATATGCTTCTCAAGTCCTTGACTTGTATAATCAACATTTTACATCATATTTATTTTGGTTTAAATAAAAATATAATTATTATTATTTATTAAAGCATTTTCGATTATTTTCGCAAGTGTTAAAGCTTTCAAAATTTTATTTCCGATTTAATTAAAAATTTCGCTTTACGCCAAACCGGGGCAAAAAGGGTTCGGTTAACGCCGAATCGGAACCAAGCCGAACCGGCCAGGTTCCGATTCTAAGGGGACGATTAAAAGGGCGCAAACACAAGCCAGAGTTCCTAATTCGGGTTCGGGTCATACTTGACCCATTATGCTCTAAACAGGTCGGGTTGGGTATTGACTTCCCAACCGCACCTGGGGGTAGCCAACCCCAAATATTTTCGGCTGAAGGCAAAAGAAAGGTGAACTAATATATGCGCTACGTCTCCCTACCAACAGGAAATGTGAGACTAAAACTTAAAAGCGTTTTTCTCTTTTCCTTTCCTGTTTTTCCGGCGCAACGGGTATATATTTTAAAATTATTTTCTTCTCCTCTTCTAGCCGTTGGAAGAAAACGGCTAAATCAACATTGTTGATCAGCCCTCTTCTATAAAAGGGATTAATTTTGAAGAGAAATGTGCAAGCATTTAACGCAAAAATCCTTCAAACAAGAAAAACGGAAACTGCGCAATTTTACTGTTCATCGTCTTCCTCAGCCTTCTCGGAGCGAAACGGAACGCGTTCATTTCGTCTCAAATTTGCACGTTTCGTTCCCTTTCTTTTCTATTTTACAATTGCTTACTCAACTACATCTCATACTCTGCTTAGCTACTTAGATTGAGGTTGAATTTACTGCAAATCTTTTCCGTTATCCAAGCTTCGCCAATCTTGATTTTTCGGACCAATCTTCACCAAATTTGATTGTTGTTACACGCCTTGGAATCTCTATTAGCTTTTCGGAATACAACTTATCAGTGTCGAATTTCTATTGCGTCGAATTTCAGACCAAATCACCTTCGAAACAACTCTTCCTCCTAAAACAGAACAACGCCTCTCGCAAACGCGATTTGGGCATTGTCCTGTTTGGAAAGCGCGTTCAGAGGCGCGTAGTCCTGTTTTGAACCGCATTTAGAAGTGCGTTTTTTTTAAGCTGCGGTTTGAAAAGTGATTTCTTTAATTATCTTAAGTTTAATTAATTAGATTTAATTGTTAAGTATGAGCTCTAAGTACACAAGGACTTATATTTAAGAGCTCCAAATAATTTGTTTTTTTTTTAACGAAATTTATATTGTTGAATTTTTTTTAGTTAACATTTTTAATACTTGTTTAGTAGTTGTGTCACAAATTAAGATTAAAGGATTGTGGTACAGGTTGATGTAAAACTTTTACTTGAAAGCTGAAATCTGTTTTCTTGCCAAAATTATAACAGCTTTGTTGCTGTGAGTGTGCAGCGTGTCTTGCTGCTGTTGATTGTATTTGGTTGGTACCAGTTGGGTTGATTGGTTGTTGTGAGGGTTTCGGCCTACCCGCCGGTTGGGCAAAAGGCAGTGTTTAGTAGTGAAGCCTGGCTGGGTCAGCTAGGGGTGGATGTAGGCAAAGGTTTTGTCGAACCACTTGAAATTGTGTGTGCTTTTCATTCTTTACTTTATTGCTCATAATTTCTCTTTACTATTGTAATTAAATTTAAAATTGTTTAAAAATTTGTAAAAGGAACAATTCACCCCCCCCTCTTGTAACACGCAAGTTTCCAACAACACCTACATAAACACACACACACACCTGCATGCCCACAAACACGCTCAAAGTTGAACACACAAATACACACATACATGTGCATATACACACATAACCACACAAGCATACACAGGCAAGCATGTATGCAGACATACACACATGCACACAGTGATGTGATGAATAAAATTTCTAAAAGATGAAATATAGTGACTAAGAACTTTCCCAGTAATTTGATGCTTTTGTAGATACTAGATAATGTGTATGCATCAATGTTCATGTACATGTGTATGTGTGTGTATGTGTGTGTGTGTATGGATGTGCATGTGTGTTTTTATGTGCCTATTTGTGTGTTCATGTGGATGCTGACATGTATGAGCATGTGTGTTCATGTGTGTGCATGCATGCATGCATGCTTGTGTGTGGATGTTTAGGCATGTTTGTGTGCATGTGTGTTTGTCTGTGTGCATTTGTGTGTGTATGCATGTGTTTTTACATGTTTATGTGTGTGTGAGTTGATATGCATTAGGGCGTGTAGTGTATGTATGCATGTACATATAAGCATTCGTTTGTGTGTGCACATGTGTGTGCACTACATCTTTTTATTTGTCCATGTGTGTGTGTATGCATGTGTGCTTTTGTGTGTGTGTGCATGCATGTGTGTTTGTTTGTTTGTGCAATTGTGCTTGTGTGCGAGCGTGTGGACATGTGTGTGATCATGCATGTACGTGAGTGCGTATATGAGAGCGTGTGTTTATGTGCATGTGCATATGTGTGTGTGTGTGTGTATATGCATACATGTCTTTGCATATATGTGTATTCTTATGTGTGCATGTCTACAAGTGTGTGTGTGTGCATGTGTGGGTGTGAGCATGTGTGTATTCATTTGGTGTGCATGCATGTGTGTGTGCCTTTACATGTGTGTGTGAGTTTGTGTTTATACCTGTACATGCATATTCATATGCATATATGTGCATGTGAGTATGTGTGTATGTGTGTGCGTGCTTGTGTGTATGTGAGTATTTGTGTGTGTGTGTATATTTTTATCAATGCATGAGAACACATATATGTGCAAATAATGTGTGCATGCAAGTTTGTGTGCGTGTGGATGTGGGCATATGTGTGCATACATGCATGCATCTACACACTCACACACACACACACACACACACACATATTAACAACCACACATACATATACGTACACACGACACACAAACATTCACAAGCACAAATGTACATACACACATGGACACAATGGCACATGGATAAGCATGCTTGTTCACATGCTCAGAGGCACACATAGACAGATAAACATGCTAATACACATACACAAACACATGCACAAGCTTGTATGCACACATTCGCACACACATATGCATGCACAGACATATGCATATGAATGTACCATGCACACACATAGGTATGGACTCATACACATGCAAAAATGAACATGCCTACATACACACAAAGGTTCATGCACATATGCATGCACACACACACATGTATGCATATGCAAACGCACACATGTATGCATATGCAAACACACACATGTATGCATATGCAAACACACAAAGATATACACACATGCATGCACATGTATACACACAGATATACACACACACAAGTATGTGCCCACAAACATGCACACATTACACCCATACACACATATGTGCACACACACATATAAACACACACTTGCAAATAACACGTGCTCACATGCATGTAAACAAATGCACATGTACACATATAAACACATGTACGTGCACCTACACATACACACATGTGCATTCATTCTTGCACACTCGCATGCCTAACGCAACTGCACTTACCCAAGCATGTAGACAGAAGATCAAGCATTGCACAAAGGTACACATGCACAAAAAAACTTACACGTGAACATAGACACATATTAGTGCACACTCATTCAAGAGCCAATACACGCACACAAGAACATATGTACTCACACATGAACTCATGCACGCACACACCCAAACACACATGTAAGCACAGATGCATGCACATGCACATACAAACACACAAATGCATGCACACACACACATATGCAATCACACCTTCACACACACACATGCAAGGACATATGCACACACATTCACACATGCACTCACACATGCATGCACAAATACACACTCACACATGTGTACATACATACACCTACAAACGCCTAAACATGTGCACATACACACACACATACACTCGTAAAAATGCATGGACACGCACATTACACATTTACATATGCACACACACACACACACAAGCATGTATACACGTGCACACACCCAAACTCACACCTAAATCCATAAATACATGCACACAGACAAGTGTTTGAGCACACACATACACATAAGCACACATGCATAATATGCACCCTCACACACACTTGCACACACACACACATGCATACACAAACATAAATATGCATACATGTATACATGCACACACACAAAAGGCACCCACACACGAACACACAGACACACACTCACACATGCACAAACATGCATAAACATGCACAAACACACATAAGCACATATGCAGAAACTTATGCACACACACACACACACACATGAACACACATTGGTAGAAAAACCCACACATGCACCACACATGCATGTTCACACACACATGCACACATATACACACAAAACTACATTTACACACATGCACACACAAACACGCACACACACGCACATGAATACACACATGCACCCATGTGGACACACACACACACACACACATGCATATAAGCATACAGATATGCACAACCATGCATACATAGGCAACACACATTGAAACACTTGCAAACATGCCCACATGCACCCACATGAATACACACACATAGACATAGACATATACATATACACAAGCAACCCCAAGCATACACACACATGTACATTTACACAATACATGTGCATGCACAGACATGCACAATGACACACGTGCACATGCACATACTTACTAAGACACATGAAGCATGCATGCATACATGCACACGTGAAAAAAAACAAATACACACACACACACATACACAAACATATTTTCTTATGCATGTATGTATATGCACATACATAAACACATGCACAAACACATGCATTAATTTACGCACATGTAAACACACTTGAACACATGAAAGCACATGCACAAACACACAAACATGTATGCTCGGATGGAGATAGATGTGCACGCACACACACACATGGACAAACACATAAACACACACCCATGTACACACACACACATGCATATGCACCCCCACCTACAGATGCACACACAAACACACACATGCATGCACATGCACACATGATAGTGTGCACAAAAATATGAACATGCATATGCACATGCATACACATTTACACAAACATGTGCACAGTCACAAATGTACTCACATGTGCACACATGCATGCACACACAAATATTCACTTTCAGACACATTTGCTCAAACACACACACTCACATACATGCACAAGCACCCACATACATACATGTGAGTGTATACACACACACACAAGTACACACACCCACAAATGTGAACGCACATGTCCACGTACTCAACCAAAAACTAATGTGCATAAATGCATATGCATGCATGCATGCTCAAACATATATGCATGCATGAATGCAAGCATGCATGTATGTATGTGCATACATGCACAGCCCAACACGCACACCCCCACATTCACATGCACACACAAATGCACGAAGGAAAGCACACACACACACACACACACATGCTACACCCATCAATGCGCACACACATCCACATTCACATGCACACACATGACACACACACATGCATGTACACACATACACAGGTGCATACACATTCATCCATAGACACAAGCATGAATGCACACATGCACACACAAGTGAGTGCATGTGCACACACAGACACACACGCACAATAATAGGAACTTTCATATATATGCACACACACACACACACACAAGCTAACGTGTACACATAAAAACACACAACCATACATGTATGTGCTTGTGCATACATATGCGAGGACACATGCAAAATAACACACCTACACACATGCACACACCCATGCATAGCAAACACACACACACACACACACATGCACACACATACATAGACGTATGCACATACACGCACGAATGCAAACACATACATAGCCACACGCACACACATAAGTGCATGACTGCATGCATGCACCCACAAAAACATATATGCATGCATATAAGCACACACTCCCACACACCTACACAACTAGACATGCACCCACAAACAAAAACACATAGAGGAACACATGGACACACACACACATGTGCACATGCATATAAACACATAGAAAGAAAAACACAATCACAAACATGCATGAATACATATGCACATGCACATGTAAACACACATTGCCACACACACAAAGATTGACACATGCACACATACACTGGCACATGCATGCACATATAAATACACCTAGCTACCATGCATGCACATATGCAAACATACACAGCACATACACACACATACATACACTTACACACATGCATACATATGCAGAAACACATACATACAAACACATACATGTGCAAGCACTAAGCAAACACACACATGCAAGTTCACACACACTCACATGCATCCATGCACATGCGCTCATATTCCCTTGGACAAACAAGTACATGCAATGGATAAACACATACATGCACAAACGCACACACACACAAACATAGAGGCATACAAACATGTGCACTTGCATGTACACACATACAGACACATGCACATGCATGCACATACACACTAACTTGCATGGGTACACTTGCACACACACATATATATGCTAAAGCATGCACACATGCACATACATGAACATGCACACATTCATACATGAACTCACACACACAAGTGCACACAAACAAACACATATGTACATGCACACACACACACATACATACACACTCATACATAGAGAAACATAAACATTTGTATGCACATGTAAAATACATAATCACAAATGCATACACAAACTTGCACACACATACATGCATAAGTACACATGTACAAACACTAACAGAAAAATATACATACAAACACATTCATACATATATGCACATGCACACACATATGGACACCCATTCACATGAACACACATGTAGATGATGTTCATAAGTGCACCCACCTACACAGACTCACACATGCCCACACATACTCATGCCCAAGAAAGCATACACACATGCACAAACATGTGCACTCACACATAACCAGACACACATGCACACACATGCACGTGCACCCATGCAATCATAAGCACATGCATGAACTCATACAAACACAAACAGAGACACACACATAGACACGTTAATGCACACATATGCACATGTCCATGCACATAGATAGACGCTAACAAACACACACATACCATCAAAGAAATGAGCATACATGAAAGACATACACACACACACACACTTGCACACACATGCATACATGCATACACACCTACATGCATGAACATATGTACATGCACATGCGTGCACACAAGCACAAAAGTATATTGGTGCACAAAAATATGCACACACACAAACATACACCAACGTATGCATGCACATGCACAAACATGAGTGCAAGCACGTACACAAATGCCCACAAAAACACACAAAAACACACACACAAATACACAAATAGACATACATGTACACACATGTGTGACTATATACATGAAAACATGCACTCACACACAAACAAACATACAAACACACACACACATGTACAGGCACACACGCACACATGCATGAATGTATACACATGCACACAAGCATAAATGCATAAATACACACATATATGCATGCACATGTGGACATATACACACACATACACTGCAGAACATACACATACATACAGATGCATACACAAACAACTATACACACATGTGTGTGAATGAACACATAAGCACATACAAAAAAACATACATACACATAGGAACATGTATGCATATATATATGCATGCACACAAACACATACACACACACACACACACACTTATGAACACATGTACACACATGTATATAGAAATGTACATAAAACCACACACAAAAATGTACACAAACACACATGCACATGCACAAACATGCACTCATGCCCAAATAGGTGCACATATAGACACACAAATATGTATACACTCATGCACAAACATGTACACACACTACCATACACACACACACACACATGCACATGCACAAACACGTAGGCACACTCACGCTCTTCTCACACATTTGCATACATATATGCACCCACACAAACACACACACACACAAATTCACATGCATATGCATGAGCACACACACACACATCTATATAAGCACACAAACACATGCTCACACACATAATCATAAGCACATACGCACAAATGCACAAACACATATGCACTTATGTGCATGCAAACTAACAGACGCACATGCATGCACACATATATACACACATAAGCATGCTTAAGCACACAGGCACATGATGTATATAGACACACGTATACATAAATTCAAATACATATAAAAACACACACACAAAGACACATACACACCCAACATGTAGATCCACACACACACACGTGCATCCACATGTGCACACACACGTGCATATACACATGCTTACACTTATACACATGCACGAGCATAAAAATAGATGCACACACAAACGTAAACACATGCATGTACATAGCCACACTAACACAAGTACACACACATGCTTAGACACACACTATCATATACACAGAGAAACACTCTTGCACACAGACATATGCACCCATACTAACGCAAGCACAAGCATAGATGCACACACACATGCAAACACACACATGTTTGAATGCACTCATATGTACACACACATACTACACACATAGACACAACACTCTAAAACCTATGCACAAATGCATGTGCACACGCACATCTGTGCATAGCATAAAAAATATGCACACATGTGCATGTATGCACACACATGCACATACATAGACATACAAATACAAACACGTGCACACACTCACACAAACACACATGCATACACACATGTACATGCACTCACACACACTAACATACACATATACATAGACACCCACAGACACCAACATATGTATGTAGGCAAGCACATGCACACGTGAATGCTTGCACAAATGGACATATTCTCCTACCCATGCATACACTCAAAGCACAAATACACACATGCATGCATAAAAAATCTGACACACACAATCACACATAATTGTACACATGTATACATACAGACACATGCACATGCATACACACATACACACACAAAACATAAAACACACAAACACACATGCATAAAAATAGACTTACACACATATGCACATGAACATGAAAACACATGCACAAGCCCAAATTCTCGCACAAACCCACTTTCACATGCAAGGACACACATGCACACACATGTAACACACATATGCACAAGCACACACATGCATATACACACACTTGTAAGAAGAGATGAATAGACACACACATGCACATACACACATGTAAAGACACACACACATATGCATGCACACACATGGACATGCATAACACTAACACGCACACACACACACACATGTTCTCCTAGACAAATGCATACACAAAGATACATGCACACGCAACTAACACATTCACATACCCTTGAGCACAATCATACACACACACAAATACACACATGCACACACATGGTGACATATACACAAACATACACACACAAACTTGAACAAACATACACATGCAATGCATCTACACACCCACACATACACCCACGCTTACACAAATGTATGGTTGCACACACACATACACATACCCCCATCCCTTACACACTTATAATTATACATGCATATGAAGATAGACAAACACACAAAAAAGCAACGATGCACCCATGCACCCACATGCACATGCACATGTACACACACATACACACACACATAAGCAAATGCACCCACACGCACATGCATAGATGCAAGGACACACACACACACATAGAGCACAAAAAACATGCACACATAAACATTCACATGCATGCACACATAAAGCACACTCAAACTTGTAGCACAATATGCATGCTAGCACACACACAAACACTTGCACAAGAATGCAAGCACACACACATCCAAACACACACAAGTACAAAAGCAAATATTCACATACAGACATACACATTGAAGAAGAAAAGACATGCACAAGCAAATGCATGCACAACCAAATGTGCACACACATGCACAATCATATAAACAAATAAACACACATGTGCATCCGTGCATAATCATAGAAACATTCACACACACATATACAAAAATACACACACACACACATAAACAAAAATACACACACACACACATATACACAAGCACACACACACATACACACAAGCACACATGCACACACAAGCACATGTAGATATGGATAGAAACACATGCATGAGCACACATACATGGACAGACACAAAAACCCATATAAACACCCACAAAAACACATGCACTTACATATACATACATGAACGTGTGTGCAGTAGCATGTAAACAAACACATCAGTACATGCATCCATGCACACACTCACACACACTCACCTACACACACTCACAACACATGCATACATGAACATGCACTTAATCCCCCACACACACATACACATACAAAAGCATAAAGACACACACACACACAAATGTACACGTGCATGCACAACCACACAAAACACATGCACACTTGCACACGCATACAGACACATGCATAAAAATAAACTAATACATACACAAAGAAAGAAATGCACACACATGCACACAAACACCCACATTTACATACAAGAATAAATGCACATAGAAGCACACACACATAGGCATCAGCACACATGCATGTACACACACACGCACACAATCACACACATATACACAACACTCACAAACAAGTGCACAAATGCACATGCAAACACACACACACACACACAAACATTGGCATAACCAGCAAAATTATGCACATATGTGTGCATGCACACCGACTCTCATGCAAAACACATGGATGCACACACACACACACTTGTGCATGCATGTACACACAAACATGCACACACACTCATACACACATACACACATGCACAAACACCCACACCCACACATAATTTCAAGCATGCACATGTGTACATGGACACACGCACGCATGCATGTGCCTATGCACACACACCAAGATATGCCTACACAAACTAGCACAAGCATAAACAACCACACACAAGTCCCCACTAGCACACACACATACACAAACACACATGCACGCACACATACATGCACATGCATACACACAAACACATAAAATGCAAACACACAAACAAATGCTCATGATCATACAAACACATGTGCACATATAAACACTCACACAAACCCACTTGCACACAAGAATCAAATGCATGCATAGACAAACACATGCATACATACACTAATAGGCATAGACGAACACATTCATGCATGTAGACATTAACACACATATACGTACACATGCATGCATATGCAAAAACACACACACACAACTCACATCACAAACCCTCATGCAAAATCATACACACACACATGTAAATGCAGTCATGCACACACACACACACACACACAGCTCACATCACAAACCCTCGTGCAAAATCATACACTCACACACATGCAAATGCATGCATGCACAGAAACATACACACACATACATGAACTCACCTAGGCATGCACATGCACATGCAAACACATGTATATGCCTAGACACACACACGTACATGCACACACACACACACACCCATTGACACACATGCACAAATGCATACATGGACATATAAACACACACAAACATACGCCCTCCCCTATACACACATAGTTGTGCATGCATGAAAACATATGCACACATGCACACACACAAACTTGCAAATGCACACATATGTACCGATGCACCCTTGCACTCACATGCAATTGCACATGTACACATGCTCCCATACACACACATGCAAACATGCACACACACACACACACAAATGCCTGCATAGTCACAAAAAAACACATTCATACATATAGGTTCATAGACAGGTACATAAACAAGTGCACATAGACATTCACATGCATGAACACATACAATCACACACAAGAAAATGCATGCTCTAATATGTAGGCACCCACACAAACATTAGTGCACACATACACATGCACATGCAAGTGAGCACACATACACCCAAAACACACAAGCACACACAAATACACATATGAACATACACACATGCACACAAAAGGACATGCACAAACAAATGCATGCATAATCAAACATGCACAAAACAGGAACAAATGCATAAATGCATAAACATACATTTGTGCATGCATGCACAAACATAGAAACATGCACACATACGAATAAATACACATACACACAAAGATGCTTACACACACACATATAAACATGCACATGCACACACACACACATACACACAAGCACACATGCACACATGCACACATATGCATAAGCACACACACAAATGCACACAGACAAACACATGCACAAGCACAGACACACACACAAACACACATGCATATGCACAAACATACATACACACATACAAGCATATGATCACACACAAATGCATAAACACTTGCCCATGCACACACATGCATGCACGTACCCACAACAAAACATGAACACACAAATATGTGAATATGTGCATGTATGAACATGTGTGCATGTGCAAGTGTTTTTGCATGTGTGCATGTGTCATGTGTGTGCATGTGTATTTGTGAGCACATGCAAAAATAGTCAAAAAGGCACTCACATACACTTGTACACACACATGCATGCATGCAAAAGATCTCACACATGCACACATTCAAACATGTCTGTTTGCACACATAAACACCCTCAAACAAGCACCTACACACACATGCAGACACTCATACACACATGCATGCATGCACATGCACATGGACACACACACATGTAGACCCACACATGCGTGCACAAGCACCCATGCACACTCACACAAAAGCACATGCACATGTACACATACACACACACACGCACATGCACACACATGCATGCAGCCATATGAACACACATGCACACAAAAGCTAACACATGGAGAAGCATGCATACACACACACACAAAAATCGCCACATGAGTAGATGTGCATGCATAAATGCACACACAAGCATGCATACTGTCACATACACATACATGTACACATATAGCTACACAAACATGCACATGACACACAAAGCACTGATCCATCCACACACCCATGCATCCACATGCACATTTACACACACACATAAGGACATGCAACGCATGCACATGCATAGATGTGAGGACACACACAAATAAAGGCTCACTAACATGCACACACGAACATCCACGTGACTACACACATAAACAAAAGCACACTCAAACTTGTAGGCACACATATGCACTCTAGCACACACACATAAAGACAAGCACAAGAATGTGAGCACACACACATTTAAACACACGCAAGTACATACACAAATATTCACACGCACACACATACATGCACAAGAAGAGACATGCATAAACAAATGCATGCAAAACCAAATATGCACACACAAGCACAATCGCATAAATGCATAAACACACACACGTGCATGCATGCATAATCATAGAAATATTTGTACACACATATACACATGCACACACATAAGCACAAATATATACACACTGACAAAGATGAATGAGCACACACACACATATATACACACATACGTGCACACACATGCCTACACACATGCACACATGCACATATGCACATATGCACACACATTCTCACATAGACATGCACACACGTACATACAAGAGTGCGCAAACATGCACACACACAAATAAACACACAAACACATGCACCTACACATACACACATGAACGTGTGTGAACTTGCATGTAAACAAACACATCAACACATGCATGCACTCACACACACCCACCCACACGGACTCATATACACATGCACATAATCCACACACACACACATACACATGTACAAGCATAAAAACACACAAACATACACATTTGCATGTAGAACCATGCAAAACACATTCACACATGAACATGCACACACAGACACACAGAAATAAACTAACACATCCACACAAAGTCAAACACACACACACACACTTATATACACACATACATGCACACACATGCCTAGACAGATGCACACATGCACATATGCACACACATTCTCACATAGACATGCACACATGTACATACAAGAGTGTGCAAACATGCACACACACAAATAAACACACAAACACATGCACCTACACATACACACATGAATGTGTGTGAACTAGCATGTAAACAAACGCATCAACACATGCATGCAAGAACACACTCACACACACCCACCCACACAGACTCATATACACATGCATGCATGCACATGCACATAATCCCACACACACACATACACATGTACAAGCATAAAGGCACACAAACATACACATGTGCATGTAGAACCACACAAAACACATTCACACATGCACATGCACACATAGACACACACATAGAAACAAACTAATACATCCACACAAAGTGAAACACACACACACATACACATGATCAACAACACTTACACATAAGCAAAAATGCATATAAGCACACACACACACACACAACGACACACATATACACAACACTCACAAACATGTGCAAACAAGCACATGCACATGCACACACACACAAACACACGTCCACATTCATATAGATTGGCATAATACAAAAACATATGCACACATATGCATCTACACACTGACATGCATACACACACATGGATGTGCACTCACACACACTTGTGCACACATGTACACACATAAACATACACACACACATGCTCACATACATATGTAGACACACATACACAGACATGCATACACACTCACACACACCCACACCCACACCCACACACACACATATTTGCAAGCATGCACATGTGCACGTGAAGATTCACATGTGCACATGGACATGCACACACGCATGCACCTATGCACACACTGAGAGAAATGCCACACAAATAAGCACAAGAATAAAGAACTACACACATATGCCCATAAGCACACATACATACATGGACACACATACACACACATATACAAACACATGTACACACACATGCACATGTATACAAACAAACATATATAACACAATCGCACAAATATTGCACATGATCATGCTAACACATGCACACATAAACACTCACACAAACCCACTTGCACACACATGGATGCACGTGCATACAAGAAACATATGCAGGCATAGACAAACACATGCATACAGACACAGGTAGGCATAGATGAACACATGCATGCATGCACACACAAACACATATATACGTACACATGTATGCACATGCACATGCATACACACAGCTCACATCAGAAACCCTTGTGCAAAATCATACACACACATGCACATGCAAATGCACACATGCACACAAACATACACGAACTCCCACAGACACACATAATTGTACACCTATGCAAACACATGCACACACTTACACACACACATAAACTTGCACATACACGAACATGTATCCATGCATCCACATCCACATGCACATGTACACGTGCATGCACACACACATAAGCAAATGCACACACACACATGCTTGCATAGTCATAAGGACACAAATGCACACACATAGGCTCACAGACATGCAAATAAATACATGCACATAGACATTCACATGCATGAACACACATAGTCACACACACAAGCAAAAGCATGCTCAAATATGCAAGCATGCATATGAACATTAGTGCAAACATATACACATGCACAAGCAAGTGAGCACACACACAAATACACACATGCACATACACACATGGACATACACACATGCACACGAAAAGGCATGGACATAGAAATGCATGCACAATTGAACGTGCACACATGGGCATAAATGCATAAACACACATTCATGCATGCATGTGCAAACATAGAAACATGCACACACACACACACATGCACATAGATACGAACAAATATACACACACACATGCACAAAGATGTATGCACACATACATAAATATATACACACACACAAGCACACATGCACACATATGCATAAGCACACACATGCACACACACACACAAACACACATGCACGTACACATGTACACACATACTAATGCACACATACATGCATATACTCACACAGATGCATAAACACTTGCCCATGCACACATATGCACGCACATTGATATCCACAACCAAACATACACGCACAAATATGCACAAATACACATGTACACACACAAACACATGTACATATGAAAAAGCACTCACACACACACATGCATATACACATACATTCACACATTTGTGAATGGACATACAAAACACACACAAAAAAGCACACGTAAACACATGTAGATGCACATACACAACACACACATGCACATGCTCGCATGCAAAATCACTCACACAAGCACACACACACATTCACACATGTGTGCTTGCAGATATAAACACCCTCAAACAAGCACTTACACACAAAGAAATGTGCACACATCCTCATGCACAACACATGCACACGCACTTAGACATACAAACTCATGCATGTTGACATTCACACACTCATACACACTTGCATGGGCCAGCACATGCATGCATAGACACACACGAACAAACTCATGCATGCATGCACACCAACATAAACATATAAAGGTACACAAATGCACATATACACACACTTACACACACACACATACACAAACCTATAACAAAATAGGCACACACACACATGCACAAAAACAAATATGCAAACACAAACATATAGACACACAAGTTGAAACATGCACACACAAGCACATATATAAATACATACGCACACACACATTCACTCACGTGTGCATGCACACATAAACAAGCACATGAACAAACACACACGCACAAACAAGCACACATGCACACACACACACATACATGCACAAACACACACACAGACACACAAACATACATAGACACACACATGCATAAAAAAAGACATGCACATGCATGCTTGCACACGTCCACACACACGAAGCACATGAATACATGCACACATACCCAAACCCCGTCATGCATATAAGCACACACACAAACACTTATGTATGCATGCACACACCCACACTCAGACATGCACCAATGAATACACACACAGATACATATCCACACACACATACACACATATCCACACATATTCATGCAAATGCACATGTAAACATGAACATGTACACACACTCACATGCATGCTCATGCACATACAAGCATGCAAACACATACACACACACACACGTATGCTCGTGCATGCATATGAGCACATGTACACAAGCATGCACATGCATTCAACTCACAGACACATGTAATAACACACACACATACAAAGATATATGCATGAATGTATGCACATGTATACACAATCACTCACACACACATGAATGCACATTCTAACACACACTCATACGTAGACCCTCAAATGCTTGCACACACAGACTCACACAAGCAAGCACATGCCCATATGTGCACACATAATTATATACAAACGTGCTCACACGCAAACATATAGGATTATGCACACACATATGTGCACACACATATACACAAAAGCACACACATACATACATGTATGTCTACACACATGCATGAACCCATACACACATAATAATACATGAATACACAAGTACCTAACAAACATACACATGCACATGCACATGCAAACACACACGCATCAACTATTGCAATAAACACAAATAAAATCATGGACATAAACATGTACATGCTCATGCACACACACACACACACACAGATGCACATATCATGACACACAAATTCATACACACAGAAATGCACGTACATGCAAACATACACACAAATGTAAACATACATATATGTTCACACATGCATACACACACATACACACAAATGCACATGCACATACATTCTTGCACATGCATGTGGAAATGCACACACACAAATGCTCATGCACATACATGCACATAGATGCATGCACACATACACACACATGCACATGCACTCATATGCACACACACACATAGGCACTTGCATGCACACAGACACATGCACTAGGACTTGCATACACACACATGCATGTATGCATGCACACACGTACACGTACACACATAGACATACAATGCACATGCACAAACACTCCCACATGAACACACATACAAACTTGCTCACACACAACCACTTACATGCACACATAACAATGCAGACCCACCTACTCACACACAGATACAGATGCACATGCACAAGCACACACGCTAAAAAAACATAGGCACCCACATATGCATGTACACATGCATGCTCACATTAGGAACTCACATAGCATGCATAAATGCACATGCATGCATGCACAAATACACACACACAAATGAGCATATGCACACACAAACATGAATACAAACACACACATGCCATCACACAGGGAGATACACCTACAACAAACTTATATACACACACTCACATAGAAATACACACATACACACAAGCACACACATAGCACAAACATATACACAAATGCACAAATTCATATCCTCACAAGCACAAATACACACACATAGACTCACACATGCACAAACATGCACACATGCATACAAATGCACACACACAAACACTCACACATGCACAAATGAACATGCATAGGCACACACACACTTGAACAAACAACGAGACACACATACGCACACACAAATGTAAGTAGACACACACACACTTGAACAAAACAAGTACTCTCACACTCACACATGCACATAAACATGCACACACACACATAGAGGTGGACTCATAAGCACATATACACATGCACATACATGCACACACATGCATGCATACATACCACACCAAACACAAACACAAGTACACATATGCACATCCACACACACATATGCACCCCAGCCTTACACATAGACAAGCACACAAACACCTATCCACATGCATAATTGCACAAGCACACAAAGACACAAACTAACATGCACACAAAATTTTGCACAAGTACACATGCATACACATAAAGAGACACACACTCACACATACACACATAAGAAAATGGAAACACACAAATACATATGCATGCAAAAGCACACACATGTGAGTAGACAAATAAACACGCACATAAACGTGCATACACACCCATACACACACATGCATACACATGCACACAGAAGAACACAAACACATATCCACACAAGCACATACATACACACACAAATACACACACGTACAAGCACACACATAAACATGCATGCATACACACACATACACATATATGCACACCCATGTATGCACACACATATGCACAAAAATAGGAACACATAGATAAACACACACAGGTTAACACACATGCACACTCACACACCAACACATACATGATCTTGCATGCACACACATATAAGAACACACACTCACACATGGACATGCACTATAGCACATAGATGCACATGCATGCACACATGTGTGTGCACATGTAAACACATATATATACATGCACCCATGCAAATGCACACATGCACAAGCTCACATACATCTGCACACACAAATGCAAAAATGTACAAACACACACAAATACACCAATACACAAAAATGCACACACACACACAACATACAAACATGCACAAAGGCACACACACACACACACACATGCACAGGCATATACACACACATGCATGCACACACATGCTTGCACATACTCATGTGCATGCATGCATGCACACACACATATGCATGTGCATGCAGCACACACATAAGCATGTTCATCCACAAACACATGCACTTGTGCACACATGCGAGCATGCACATGTGGACAAGCCAGATGCACACATGCACACACACACATGCACTAATTTAGACATGCACACACATGCATACACATGTACACATGCATCCACTCACAGACACACATGCACACATGCTTGCACATATATGCACATGTTGGCATGCATGAACACACACATACAGATAAGTACACCTATGCACATAGACCCACACATACACACATGCACCCCTACATTCATCCATAAGAAAACACAAAGGCACACATGCACAACAACCATGTGATCACACATACAAACAACTATATGCATACAAATGAATGTAGAAATATACACAAGCACACATGCACATACACACATGCATATACACACACTAATGCACTCAGAAATCCATGCTTGCACATGCACACACACATGCACACAAAAATGAACCCCCCATGTACACAGCACACGCGTGCATAGGCACATGTACACAACACAGATGCCCTCTTTTGCATACCCACACATCACCTCACAACTGCCCACACATGTGCACACACATGCACTCAATGCCACGCACACATGTATGTACAAACACACATGCACACACATAGGAACACAAAAACACACTCACGCACACGTATACACATGAACACACACACACGCACATGCACGCATAAAAAAATGCACTCACGCAATGCACACACACAAATGCACACACCAACATGCATGCATATAAATAGATTCACACACACACACCCACAAAAAAATACATGCCATGCACATTCATGCATGCATATGAGCAAGCATGCATGTGCATAGACACATGCATGCACACACAGATACATGCTTGCACATTTGCACATGCATGTAGACACACATGCATTTATGCACACACAAACATAGATACATCTATGCAAAAGCACATACATAGCCACACATACACAAGTGCACACTCACACACACACATGCACACCCACTCACACTCATGCACCCATGCACACAGATGCATGCATGCATGCACACTCACTCTTACTAGAAGACGCATGCATGAATGCACATACACATGCAAACACATACAAGTATGCACACAAGTGCATGTGCACACACATACACAGATCCACACACACACACACATAAATGTACAACACACATGCCTGCTCACACACACATGCACATATACATAATTACTCGCATACACGCACATGCATACATTAACATGAACACATGTAAACAAGCATTCACACTTGCACGGATACACACACAAGTGCACATACACACACATGTGCACACATAATCACCGACATGCTCTCACACATATACACACATGTGCAAACACACACACACATGCACACATACACACACACACTAAAACATGTATGCACACACATACACAATTATACACATGTGTGCACTAATGCACAAATGCATAAACACATATAGACAAATACACACAAATGCAAAGGCATGCACACAAAAACACACAAGCACATGCACGTTGACACACATGCACTTGCACACAGACACACATGCACATGTACGCACACACACATGCATATACACACACACACACACACACGAATGTGCACACACATGCGCACACGCACACTCATGCACACAAATATGCATACACACACATTCACATGCACAAGCATGGATACATGCATGCATGCACATATGCACACTCACATGCCCACACCCACACCCTCACATATGAACAAGAACACAAAAGTGCACAAATATGCACATACATGCACACACAAACATATATACACACTCACAAAAAACACATGAATACATGGGCATGCACATGTAAACATTCACACCATAATAAAAAATGCACATAGAGATGCACATGTATAAGCACACCTGAACACACTAATGCACATACACACATATACACACACACACATGCACTCACCCCTACACTCACACATGTACACACACATGTTTAGATGAACACACATGCACACAAAAACTTGCATGCACATGCACACACCTATGCACACATACACACATGTACACACACATGCGCACACACCTATGCCCATGCACAGAAACACATGCACACATGCATGCAAAGAACCACATGTACATATGCACACATGCACACATACACTTGTATACATATATGCAAACATGCACACACACATGCATCCACACGTGCGAACCCATGTACTCACATGTGCACTTATGCACACACACAAGCATACAATGACATACACATAGGCACACACATGCATGCACAAGAATAAACACACATATAGGCACATGCTCACATGAATGCACACATCCACATGCACACACACACATATAGAAGTTCACACTTATGCATATGCAGACACAAACACACATGTGCATGCACATGCACACATACACTCAGAGATTTGAACACATATAGATAAACACATGTAGGTACACACGCATGCATACACACTCACACACAAGCTCGTAAGTGCACATAAGCATACAAAAACACACACATACACACACCTATGCACACACATACGTACACACACATGCAGGAATACACACATAATCACATGTACACACACAGACATGCACAGACACACGTACACACTGACACACATGCATGCAACCACACTCACTCATGCACACACACATGCACATGCAAACATAGACACACAAAAGCACACAAACACACTCACACATGCATCCAACATGCGCCCACACACAAACAGGCACACACAAGAAAGCAAATACACATGCATGGACCACACACATATACACATATACCCATGCACACACACACACACACTCACACTCATGCAAGTGCAAATACATATGCACACACTCACATGTAGACACATACAGAAACATGCACACACATGAACCTATGAACAATTATGCATGTGAATAAGCACACACATGAGCATGCACATGCACACAATCACTCGCAAGCATAGTAACATAGGCACATATATGCATGCAAGCACACTCACATGCATATACATACACACATATATAATGATGCACACATGCAGACACATAGAGAGGTACACATGTATGCACAAATACACATGCACAAAAACACACGAATGCACACACAAACACACACGTGCACATGAACACATATACACACACATACACATACAAATGAAAGCACCCACAGACATATATGCACACACACACACACACATAAATATACACACTCATGTACACACACCTACTCTTATACAAGCATGCACAAACATAAAATCTGTCACACACATGTAGACACATGCACACACATGCACATGCAAGAATACACAAACTCACACAAGCTCACACACACACACACATAAACACATGTTCATATGCACATATGTAGACACACACATACACATGGACATAAAATTATGCAAAAACATATTTATAAGCATGAGTACACACACACACACCCTTACATACTCACACAAGCACACATGCATACACATGCACACAAACCTACACATGCAAACACAAGTACACACATGCACACAAATACACACATGTGCATGCACACGCTTATGGACAAACACATGCACATGCACACATGCACTTGTGTACACTCAAACACACACACACACGCATGCACAAACACGTGTGCGTTCACTAGCATACACACATGCCCACAAACACATGTATACACACATGTACATATGTAAGCATAAGCATAAGCACAAACAAATGCACAAATACGTTCACACACACATGCAAACACAGGCACACACTCATGCACACATGCACTTACACAAACAAGCACATGAACACACACATAAACACACACACACACACACATACTAGCACTTACACACCCACAAAAGTGCCCACATGCAAATGCACTCATGTTTTCATGCACAAAGACACACACATGTACTCACACACAAACACACGCACTCATATAAACACCCACATGCATAAACACACACATGTGCATGCAAGCACATGCACACACTTGCTTATATGTAGGAACAAACATAGAAAGACATGCATACACACACACACACACACACATGTGAGTACACATGCATAAAAACACACACAAACCCACACACATGTACACATACATGCACATAGACACCCAAAAAAGTACATATATGCATGCACACACACATGCACATACGAATGTAAATAGACAAACACAAAAGAACACACATGCATGAGCACAAGAACACATGAACACAAGCACTCACACACAAGAATCATGCACACGCATAGACGTGCACACATGAATGCATCTCACACACATGTGCACATGACCACACATGAAAGTACAAGTGCACATGCCCACAAATGCAAGCACGTACACATGGCACCCACTCACATGTGCAAATACACACACACATGAACATGAACACCCCCACCCACTCACACAGATGCCCGTAAACATGCACACATGCATGAACCAACACACGCACAAGTGCACATGCAAACAAACATTTGCACACTCACTCCTACACCCACACATGCATGTTCACACCCCCACCTACCCATGCACATCTACCACCGTACAAGCACACACTTGCAAACACATGCAGCTACACTTGCACACTCATGCACATGCAAATGCATAAGCATACACTTATGCACACATAAACACAAACACAATCTTGCACACACACACACGTACACACAAAAAGAAGAATACACATAGATACATCTGCACACACATGCACACATACTCATGCCTACAAATACACATAGACATACACACATAGGCACACACACACACACACATGCATGTGCACATGCACACCTACACAAAAGCATGCCACATGCATAAATGCACAAAGTCACATAATCATATAGACTTGCACATACACACAAACATGAGCATGCACACACACATGCATCCACAAGAGCACACACCTGCATAATTGCACACACACACTTATATGCACACACACCAACACACATAAGCATATGCACTAAAACACATGAATGATTATAGACATACAAATGAATAAGCACATATAGACACACATGTAGACATGTCTACACATGTCCACATAGAAAAGCATACATAGATAATCACACACAGACACACACATGTACACACATGCATACATGCGCATACATATGCACAAATACAAATATAAACAAAAACACATGCACACAAACATACTTGTATGCATGCATGCACACACACAAACACATGCACACATATACATATGCACACTCACACAAACAGGTAAAGTCATACACCTGAAAACAAATACATGCACACACAACTATGTAGACAAGCACACACACATTTATGCACACACACACACACACACACCTACATGCACACATACAAAGACACACATTTGCACACAAATAAAAACACAATCACATAGACAACCATACAAACATGCGTAGACATAGACACATGCATACATGTGCATAATCGCACAAACATGAATGCAAGCACGAAAATGCACACACATGCACATGGACACACACACATGCAGACACGTATAAGCATGCATGCATGCACACACACACATGCACATATACACACTCATAGTTACAAACACACAAACACATAGTCATACACACTTGCACACACACATACATACACACGTACCCAGCATGCACATGCATACCCAAGTACACATGCACATGCACATGCACACACCTATACACAAAAACATTAACATGCACACATGTGCACAAAGAAATACACACACAGTCACATGCACATACAAATGCATACCCAAAGATGCACATGGACATGTATACACATGCACATGTACACACACACACACACGCTCTCAAGTATATGCGTAAGCACACATACACACATGCACTCAAACACGCACATGCACCCACACCCACACTCATGAACACAAGTACATACACAAGGACATGACTACAAAAAAAAATCACACGCATGTACGTATAGAGATACACACACACACACTCACTCACAACCATATGCAAGCATGCACACATGGAGGAACACAACCACACATGTACATGCAAGCTCACTCACACATATAAACAAATGCACGAACACTCACACAAAGACAGACACATGTATAAACACACTTGTACATGAACACACACACCCACAGGCATTAAGATGCACCATAAACACACACACATATGCATGAATGCATATGCACACATATACATACAAATTTGCACACACAAATGCACACACATGCATGCATATGCACACATACATGCATACCCATGCACACACACACACACACACACATCCACACACTTGCAAACACATGCATAGACACATGCACACACAAGAAAATGCAGACACACACACATAAGTACATAGAATTACAATACACTAACACATATTTACATGCACATGTGCACACGCAAACATGTACTTACATACACACTAATGAAGACACATGCACACACTGACACATGCAAACATACAAATGAACACACACATGCATGCATGTACATATTCACATATACACACTTACACACACGTACGCACATATACAACCACATATGTGCACACATGCATGCACATATGCACATGTGCACATGTACTCATAGATGCACACAGACACATAAGCACAAACAACACACATTCGTGTCCACACACACATGCATACATAAACAAACACTCATGAATAAAAACAAACAAATATACACACACACATATACACATGAATACAAATAGTTGCATACACAAACACACATGCATGCACCCTCTTGAACTAACACACTCACATAGGCACAAATGTACACAAACTTACACATGCACACACACAAGCACACATACATACACATGCATGTCCATACACACACCCACACACACACATGCTTATGCACTAGTACACACACATGCACACATACCCTCACAAATAAGCAAACACACAAGAAAACACATAAGCACGCATGCATACATGCAATCACCATGACAAACATGATACATAGGCTTGTACGCACACACACACACACACACATGTGCCCATGTGCACACACACATACACACGTGCATTCACATGCATGCACTCATGCATTCACATGCATGCCCTCATGCACACACAACCACACACATGCACACGCACACACATACAAACACATAAACACATATCCGCACACATGAACACATGCACTTCCACATCCACACACACACATGTATGTAGGTGCACAAACGTGTGCACATACACCCCCCCACACATGCATATGCACACACACACTTGTACGCATGCATCCAAACATAGACACATGCAAACTGACAAATACATATACACACAACCCTACACACATAGTCACACAGTCATGCATAAACACATGCATATGCACATAGAGACAAACAAATGTAAACACACATATGTGCATGCACAAACATGCATGCACACATGCACACAAATAGATAGACATATACACACACACATGCATGCACACATACATGCACAAACACACATGAACACTTACACACAAGCATGGAAACCTGCAAACACACATGTGTGTGTGTATACACACAAGAGCACACATGTACCCACACATGCACATGCACCCATGCTCTTTGCCACACATGCATGCATGTACAAACACTCGCACATCAACACAAACACACTTACATACATATGCACACTCATATGCACGAACACATACATGCACACACATGCACACCCAAACCCACAAACACAAGTAAACACACAAATATATACATGCATGCACATATGATATAGGCATATACACACACATACACTAATGTACACATATGCATGCTTATAATCACAGATACACACAAGCACATAAACATGCACACATACACACACACAAACAAGAATATGCATGTACACAAAAACAAACACATACATGCACACACATATACACAAATAAGAACACCCAACCATGCAAACTTGTGCATATGTACACACATGTAGGCACACATACTAAAAAAATAAGTACACCCATACACATGCACACATGAATGCATAGCACACATTTGCACTCACATGTTTGCACACTCATAAACACACATACACCCTCACTCATATACATACACATATAAACACACACATAAACACACAAACACATGCCCACACTCACACACACGTGCTCATGCTTGCTCACACACACATGAATGCACGCACAGAAGCACACATGCATGAATCCACACACACAAAAAGGACCACACACACACACACACACACACACTCACACATGCACACACACATGCACACACATAAGCACTCACAACCAAGTAAAAATGCACACACAAACATATACAAGAACACACATGCACACATACATATGCACATGAAAATAGATACACCCACATATGCACTCATACATGTGGTTACGCACATACACACAAATACATATGCAAATGCACACACACATGACCATGCACACACTTGCATATACACATGCACACACACAAACATAGGTACATGCATACATGCATATTGATGCACATGTGTAAACACACATGCACACCCATAAATACACTAAAACATACATGGATGGAAGCTTGTGTACACCCACACACATGCATAGAAGCATGTATATGCATACACACATATGCACAAATGTGCAAATATGCATACCTACACACCTACACAGTCACACGCACACGAACACACACACACACACGATTGCACACACAGGAAAACATGCACTCACATGCACACTTACATGCATGCACATGCACATGCTCACATTGACCCGCTTATACACACATGCATGCATGCACGTAGATATACGAACTTGCACATGCATACAAACACACATACACACACATGCATATACTCACACACACTCAAGCATGCATCCAAACACGTATACACGTATGCATATATGCACACACACATACATACAAAAATGTACCTATGTGCACTTACATAAACCCATACAAAAACACACACTTGCACATGCACACACATGCACTCATACAAACATGCACAAGTACTCATGCAAACTGTGCATGAACAAGTACCCACATAACCAAACCTAGAGCAACACATGCATGTGCACAAATATACACTTACACAAGCACACATAAGCAAATGCATGCACACACATATGCATAAGCACACTCATCACAAAACCAAACACATAGATATATGTGCACACACATCTATACACATACACAAACATGTAGCCCAACATATACATATGCACACACACACAAGCATGCACACGTGTGCTCATATGCATAAGCACAACCATCTACACACATACATACACACTTGTAGAAAGACATGCACACATGTGCGCATGTGCACGTAGACATACATAGGCATAAATGTGGACACATGCACATAAGCGCATGCAAAAGCACACACACACACACACACACACAAACCCAAACACATTCAACAACACATGTGTATGCACCCACAATAGGACACACACATGCATGCACATGCACATATGAAAACACACACATGCTCACACACACACATGTACACATGCACACATAAGCACACACATACAAACTCACATGAACATACATCTACACATTTACACACACACACACACATACATATATATGAAAATATACCCACACAAATTCATATCTATACACATGCACACATGCATATATAAACAAAAACCTATGTTTACCCATAAATACACTAAAACATACATGGATGGAAGTTGTGTACACCCACACACATGTATAGAAACATGTATATGCATACACACACATACACACATGTGCAAATATGCATACCTACACACCTACACAGTCACATGCACACGAACACACACACACACAAACACATATGCACACAATGCACACACTCACATGCACATACACATCTAGGCACACATACACACACATGCACACCCATGCACATTGGTACACATGTACATGTATAAAAACACATGCACACATACACAAATGCATGCACATGAACTCATATACACACACACACATAAATATATGAACAAATGCAAGCACATGTTCATGCACCTACACAAACACTCACACAGACACACATACACATGTACACATATGAACATACACCCCAACACACATAGACATGAACAAATATACACACACACACACATGCACACTTGCATGCACACATATGCACAAATGCAAATACACATGTGTGCACACATACACACACACAAGAACACAAGTACAAACCTATGTAGAAACACAAGCACACACACCTAGGTACTACACATGCAAACACATAGACATGGACATAAACAACCACACAAATACTCACAAACATGCTCACATGTATGCCAACATAGACACATATACACACAAAATTGCACCCGCACACACGTGCCCCCACACGTGTGAGCACAAACACCGACACACATGTATGCACACTTGAACATGCACACATTGATATTAAAATAATATTTTATCATTAATTATGTTTATTTAATTTGATAATTTATAATAATTCCAAATAACGTGTAATCAAGACGAAATAAATGTCGTTGGACTCATCTAAATGAGCTATGCACAACTAAATATTTATTTTATGTTCATTTTATATTTGTTTCTTAGATTTTTGCATGCATTACTAGGTATTTTATCTTAACCTCATTCGATAATTTAGGATGTTATTTTTGACATCTTTAATATATTGAAATGCAATTTTTTCATATAATTTATCACATTTCATAAAAATGTTCACTTCAATTTTGTTAAATTACTATGTAATGCTACATCTCTTCTCATCTGACATTTGCATCATCATGATTTGGCTATATTGCATTGCTTCAATTTACCTCATTTTAGCTTTAATACATATTTATTTAATTTTAAAAAAATAATTTTTATTTATTATTATTGAATTTTCTAATTCATAGTAATTATATATGAGGTTTAATAGAGACGAAAAAAATGTTAATGCATTGGTCCTGACATGATCTACTCAATTAAATTCCACTTTTATTTTTTTTAAAGTCTTATTTCAATAATTTTGGCTCGTTTTATGATTCAATCTTATTCATACCTGATTTGATGATCAAGAATGTTATACTTCAACTCCTTGGTACTATGGAATGAAATTATCCCACACAACTTATTCCTTATTTTCTCAAATTTCTTTCTTGATTTTATTAAATTCTTATGTAATTCTACATCATTTCTCACGTGACCTTTATATCACTTTCATTTTATTATTTTATATTTTAGATATAATATATATTTAATTAATATTAAAATAATAATTTGTTATCATTTATGCTTATTTACTTTGGTAATTTGCAATAATTATAATTAAGGTTTGATCGATATGGAACAAATGTCGTTGGACTCCTCTCAATATGCACTATATGATTAAATATTATTTTTTTAATATTTTGTAATATTTTATTTTATAATATTTTTGCATGATTTAGAAGACATCATTCAAATTTTATTTTAACATTTGGAGGTATTACACTTGATCTCCTTAGTATATAACAATATAATTTTCTCATATAATTTATCTTGCTCCTTAAGATATTTCATTTAGATTTTATTATATTATCATGTTACTTTAAATCTTCTCCTATGTGATCTCTAAATCACTTCAAATTGGTTATATTACATTAATTCGATTTATCTTATTTGAATTTTAGTTTTTTTTTCTTAGTAATAAAATAATATTTTTTATTTTCTTTAGTAATTTGTATTAATTCAAAATGAAATTAATCAAGACAAAAAATATTATTTGACTTGTCCCCATAATCTCTATCAAATTAGATATTTCATTTTTATACTTATATATATATATATATATATATATATATATATATATATATATATATATATATATATATATATATATATATATATATATATATATACATATATATATATATATATATACATATATATATATATATTATTTTTTAAGGTTTTGATATTCTTTATGAGGCATTTTGAATTATACCTGATTTAAAGGAAGAGGATGCCACATTCAATATATTTATTACGTTAGAATACATCTTTCTCGTACAATTTTTTTTCATTTTTCAAAGTTTTTATTTGATTTGGTTATATTACTACACTAAATCTCTTCTTATGTGACCTTGTTATAGCTTTGATTTTTTGAATTTTACATTGCTTTGTCTTATCTTTATTCAATTGTAATGCTTACTTACTTAATATTAGAAGAAAATTAATTATTATATATGTTTATTCAATTTTGTATTTCGTAGTAATGCCAAACTAAGCCTTAAATAGATGAAACAAATGTCAGGCTCATCTCGATGAGCTCCGTGGAATAAAATATTCATTTTTTGTATTAAAAACTATTTTATTTGCAAAAGGTTTGTCATACTTTATGAGTTATTTTAATTCTTAACTAATTTGACATTTGAGGATGTTATGCTCAATCTCCTTAGCAAATTGGAATATAGTTTTTTTTGTATAATTTTGCTTGTATTACTATGTACACTAGAGCTCCTACTGTGTGACCTGACATTGCTTGAATTTTTTATATATATTGCCTTGATTTGTCTCATTGTATCTTTAATGAGTATTTACTTAGGATCTAAATAATAATTTATTATTATTGATCCATATTTATTTTTATAATTCATAATATTCCAAACAAGTTTTCAACTAGATGAAAAGAAATTTCACTGGACTCCTACTAAGTAACCCTATCTAATTGAATTTAGCTTTTATGTTGTTTAATATTTTATTTTATAATTTCCACACTTTTGTAGTTTTTTTTATTTAACCTTATTTGATGATTAAGGATGTGACACTTGATCTTTATATTATCTTAGAATGAAACTTTCTTGTATAATTTATTACATTTCTTCAAATGTTTTACTTTTATTTTAATATATTACTATGTAACTCTATATCTCTTATAGTATGACCATTATATTGCTTTGATTTGGTTATATTACATAACTTTAGTTTATCTAAATTTAACACCAATATATACTTATTATTAAAATAATACTTTTTTATTTTTGTTTATTTACTTCGACAATTTATAGTAATTCCGAATGAGCACTATCCATTAAAATACTCATTTTGATATTTTTAAATGTTTCATTGTATAAGATTTTTCAACACTTCATGAGACTTTTTGATTCCTACTTGATTTGAAGATCGAGTATGTTGCATTTAAACTCTTTAAGATCTTTGAAACCAACTTTCTTGCGTAATTTAACTCTTTTTAAAAAAAAATTGTTCTCATTTAGTTATTTTACTTTGTAACTCTAAAATCTTTACAAGTGACCTTTCAATGACCTTGATTTGGTTATATTACATTGCTTCAATTTATGTTGGTTCAATGCTAATATATATTTAATTAATGTTAAATGATAACTTGTTAACATTTATGTTATTTTCCTTAAGTAATTTGTAATTTTTTTCAGATTAAGTTTGATCAAAATGAAAACAATTCATTATATTCTCCATGACGAGCTCTATTCAATTAAATAATTATTTTTTATATTCATGGTGTTTATTTTTAGTATTTTATCATGTTTTATAAGATATTTTGATTTGTAACTAATTAGATAATCAAGGTTGTTACACTCAATCTATAAAGTATCTTGGAATGTAACTTTACCTCATAACTTTTCTCATTTTTTCAAATTTTTTGCTTTGATTTCATTACATTCCTATGTAACTCTAAATCTTCTCTTATGCGACCATTACATCTCTTTGATTTGTTCATACTAGATTGATTTAATTTATCTTATACTTCAGAAATTTTTAGAAATACAAATGAGGTCTGATTGAGATGAAACAAATATTGTTGGACTTTTCTTAAAAAGCTCTATCTAGTTTTAACTTTAATTCCTATATTTTCAAATATTATGTTTCTTGGAATACAATTTTTCTTTACAATTTATCTTTTTTTTTAACTTTTTAACATTTGGTTATATTATAAAGTAACTCTACAATTCCTCTTATGTGAACTTTAAATCATCTTGACTTTTTATATTATATTGCTCAATTTATCTTATTTTAGCTATAATATATATATATATTTACTTAAAATTAAAATAATAATTTATTTTTTATTTATGCTTATTTATTTTATAAATTTATAATAATTCCAAATGAGGTATAATTAAGATGAAACAAATCTTATTGGACTCATCTCAAAGAGCTCCATCTAATTAATTATGTTTTCCAATATTTTTTTCAATATGGCTTTGGCATCTTTCAAAAATTAAGGATTTTACACATACCCTCATTTATATCTCAGAATGTCATTCTTTCGTAAAACTATCTCATTTTAGATTTAATAAATATTTATTTAACAACTTAAAAATATTTTATTATAAGTTATGTTTATTTACTTTGATAACTCATAATAATTCTGAATGAGATCCAATCAAGGAGAAGCAAATGTCATTGGACTCATCTTGATGAGCTCTATCTAATTAAATCTTTATTTTTTATATTTAAAAAATATTTTTTTCTAATATTTTGGCACATTTTATAAGAGGTTTTTTGATAATTGATTTAATAATTGATGATGTTAAACTTGATCACTTTAGTATCTTTCTCATATAATTTTTCCATTTCTTTAGACTTTTGCATTAATTTGTTTATATTATTAACTCTACATCTTATATAGTAGAATCATTACTTTGCTTTGATTTTATTATATTAGATTATTTTAATTTATTTAATTTTAACTTTAATACATAATTATATAATATCAAAATAATAATTTATTATTATTTTGTATATCTACTTTTATGAATCATACTAATTCCAAACGATGTCTGATAAAGGCAATAAATATCTTTTGAATTACTTGGATGAGTCTTATCTATTTAAATATTTATTTTTATATATTTTATTTTTTAGAGTCTTCGCTTTATGTGTATTTTGACTTGTACTTAATTTGTCAAAAAATGATCTTACACTCGATCTCTTTTGTATCTTCCATTGCAAATTTCATGTATATTTTGTCTCATTTCTTAAAATGTTTTGCTTTGATTTTGGTTTTATTATTATGTAATTCCCAATCCTCCTTCATGTGAAATTTATAACACTTTGATTAAGTTATATTACATTACCTCAATTTATCATATTTTAATATATATATATATATATATATATATATATATTTACTTAATATTAAAATAATAATTTAGTATAATTTATTCTTATTTACTTTTCTGATTTATGGTAATTCTAAATGGAGCTCAGTCGAGAAAAAAAAGAACTCATTTTATTCATATTTTTGAGCTCTATCCTATTAAAAATTCCTTTCTATATTTTTAAGAATTTTATTTTCAAGACTTTTATCATTTTTATGAGATATTATAATTCTTACTTTTAAAAGTTTTTACTTTCATTTGATTATATTACTATGTAACTCCAAAATGCTTCTTATGTGACATGTATATCACTTTTATTTGGTTATATTTTATAAATTTAATTTTTCTTATTTAAGCTTTAAAATATATTTATTTGATATTGAAATAATATTTTATTATTATTTATGCTTTTCCACTTCTATAATTTGCAGTAATTAGTAACGAGATCTCATCGAAACCAAAGAAATGTGTTAGACTCATCTTAATGAGGTCCACTAAATTAAATATTAATTCATTTTTTGAAAACATTTATTTCCTAGAATTTTGGACTATTTTATGAGGTGTTTCATTGGTACATAATTTGATAATTGAGAATGCTATATTGAATCACCTACTTTCTTAGAATGTAATTTTCTTACACAATTTATCTCTTTTTCTCAAAATTGTTTTTTTTTCATTTGATTATATTAATATGAAACTCTAGTTTTACTCTTGTGTTACCTTTACATGACATTAATTTGATTATCTATATTGTCTCTATTTATCTTATTTTAGTTGTAATATATATTTACTTAATATCAAAATAATGATTCATTATTATTTATGATTTTTTTACTTTTTTTATTTCTTTGTAATTCTAAATGAGATCATATTGAAACTCAAAAAATTTCATTAGGCATCTCTCGAGGAGCACTACCTAATTAAATATTTATTTTCATGTTTTTAAAATATTTTAGTTTCTAATCCATTGGCTTGTTTTAAGAGACATTTTGATTCCTACCTGATTTGATGATTGAGAATATCACACACAATCTCTTTAGGACCACAGAATGCAATATTCTCATGTAATTTATCTACTTTTTTCAAATGCTTGACTTTGATTTGGATATATTGCAATATAATTCTAAATCTTATATCTTGTGATCTTTACATCACTTAAATTTTGTTATAATACATTACTTTAGTTTATCTTTTTTTGGCTTTAATATATATTTACTTAACATTAAAACAATAATTTATTATTATTTGTTCTTATTTATTTTTGTAATTTATACTAATTCTACGTAATGTTTGAATGATACAAAATAAATGTCACTGAACTCCTATCAATGAGTTATATTTAATTAAATACTTATTTTTATATATGTAAATATTTTTATTTTCTATAGTTTTGGTTTCAGAGACTTTTTTATTTGTAAGTGATTTGATGATCGAGATTGTTACGTTTGTTCTCCTAAGTGTCTAAAAATGTAACTTTCTCAAACAATTTATCTCATTTCTTCAAATTTTTTTATGTTGATTTGGTTATTTAAATTTGTACCTCTACATCTCTTATCCTATGACCTTAACATTACCTTAATTTAGTGATATTATATTTTTTCAATTTATCTTATTTTTAACTTTAATATATATATTTATTAAACATTAAAGTAATATTTTATTTATTTATAATTATTTACTTTGGTAATTCTAAGTAAATGCAAATAAGGTCTTATTGACACCAAATAAAAGTGGTTGGACTTGTCTGATCGACTTATCCAATTAAAAATTTCAATTTTATATTTTTAAATATTTTATTTTCCAATATTTTTGTATGTTTTATGAGACATTTTGATTCATAGCTTTTGTAATATTAGAGGATGTTTTATTTGATCTCTTTAGTATATCTGAATGCAACTTTCCTGTTCAATTTATCATATTTTTTCAAATATTTCTCTTTATTTTTGATATATTAATATGTAATTCTAAACCTCTTATCATATGACTTTTACTTCATTTTAATTTGGTTTTGTTATATCACTTTAACTTATCTCATCTCATCTTTAATATATATTTACTTAAATTAAGAAATAATTTATTATGATTTCATATATTTACTTTGATAATTCATAGTAGTTCTAAACAATGTCTGATCAAAACAAAATAAATATAACTGTTCTTATCTTAATGAGCTCTATTTATTTAAATTTTTTTTTATATCTTCAAATGTTTTATTTCAATTATGTTTTAGGTGTTTTATGAGAAATTATGTTTCAAATCTTATTTAGCTATCTCAGATGTTATACTTGATCTCTTTATTTTCATAAAATCCATCTTTCCTATATAATTTATCTTAATTGTTAAACTTTTTTATTTTTTTATTTCACTATCTAACTTAAAATCTTTTAATGTCTAACCTTTATATTAGTTTGATTTGGTTATTTTAAATTGCTTCCATTTATCTTATTTTACTTTTAATACATGTTTTCTTTATCTTAAAATAATAATTTATTAATTTTTTCATTATTTAATTTTGTAATTTGTAATAATTTTAAATCATGTCTAGTAGAAACAAAACAAATATCATTGGGCTCCTCTCGATGAGCTCTATCCAACAAAATATATTTTTAAGAGATTTAGTAAGCTTTATAAGACATTTAGATTCATTTATGATTTGGTGAACGAGGATGTTACACTTTATATCTTTAGTTTTTTTTGGATGCGTATTTCACATACAATTTATTTTATTTCTTCACATCTTTTGCTTCAATTTTGTTATTTTATTATGGAACTTTAAATCTTTTCTTGTGTGACCAATAAATCACTTTGTTTTCTTATATTACAATGTTTTAATTTATTTTATTTTAGATTTAATACAAATTTACTTAACATCCAAATAATACTTTTTTATAATTTATTCCTAGTTATAGTAATTCGAAAGGAGGTCAAATTAAGATTATATAAAGATCATTTGATTTTTCTCAATGAAATCTATCTATTTAAATATTAATTTATATAATCTTCAATATTGTTTTTAGAGTATTACCATTCTTTATAGGAACCTTTTGTATGTATCTAATTTATTGATTGAAGTTATTTCACTTGTTCTTCTTTGTATCTTGGAATGCAAGTTTGTCACAAAATTTAACATTATAGGATGTTATAATAGATCTCTTTAGTATCATTGAATGCAACTTTCTCATACAATTTTTTTCATTTAATCAAATGTTTGTGTTGATTTGGTTATATTACTAACTAAAAATCTCAATTCATTTGACATTTATATAACGTTGATTTTGTTGTATTACATTGCCTTAATTGATCTCAATTTAGCTTTAATATATATTTACTTTATTAAAATAAAATTTTACTATTATTTATGTTTATTTATCTTCATTGTTTGTGCTTATTTTATTTTATAAGGTTTTTTGCATTTTTGCATGACATTTTGATTCATATGCGATTTAATAATTGAGGATATTACACACGATCTCTTTAGTATCTTGCAATGCATCTTTTTCATATAATTTATTCTCTTCTTGTATTACCTTTGCATCTTTTTTATTTGGTTATACTACATTGCTTTAATTATTATCATTTTAAATATATTATAAATTTACTTAATATTAAAAATAATAAATTAATAATTTGTTTATTTGTTTTTGTAATTTGTAATAATTTTTTATGTGGTTTGATTAAGATGTAATAAACATCATTAGGCTCATCCTAATGACCTATATCTAATTAAATATTCATTTTTTTAAAAAAATAATTTTCTAATGATTTTTGCATGTTTTATGAGACATTTCAATTTTTAACTAGTCTGACGAATTAGAATATTATACTCATTCTCCATAGAATCTTGGAATGTAACTTCTCTATACAATTTATCATATTTCTTATTTTTCACTCTAATTTGGTTATATTTTATGTAACTCTAAAATTTTTCTTCTTTGCCCTTTACATCAGCTTAAATTTGTTATCTTGTAATCCTCCAATTTACTTTTTAGCATTAGTATTTATTTACATGATATTAAAATAATAATATGTTATTATTTATGTTTATTTAATTTGGCAATTATAAAAAATTTCAAATGTATTTTGATCAAGATGAAACGAATACTGTTACTCATCTTAATAAGCTTTATCTATTTGAATAATTATTTCTTTATTTTTAATTTTTAATTTTTTTTATAGTTTTTGTACTCTTTATGACATATTAATTAATACCTTATTTGATTTTTGAGGATGTTATACTCAAACTCTTTAGTATATTGGAATACAATGTTCTTTGATAATTTACCTTATTTCTTTAAAATTTTTGCATTGGTTTTATTATATTGTTATATAACTCCAAATCACCTCTCATGTGATGCTTATATTGCCACTATTTGGTTATATTACATTGCTTGAATTTATATCATTTAATTTTTGTATATATTTTTATGCTTACTTTAGAAATTCATAATAATTCAAATTGAGGTAAAAATTGAGATGATAAAAATGTCATTATATTTATCATAATGAACTCTATCAAATTAAATATTTATTTCTATATTTGTTAATATTTTATTTTTAAGTGTCTTGACAAAGTTCATGAGACTTTTTGATATGTACTTGATTTAACAATAGAGAAAATTATGCTCGATCTGCTTACTCTCTTGGAATATAACTTTTTAACACAGTTTATCTCATCCATATTTTCTACTTTGATTTGTTGTTATTACTATATAACTCTAAATCTTCTATTATCTAACATTTACATTAATTTGATTTAATAATTTTAGATTCCTCCAACTTATTTCATTTTAACTTTATCATATAACCTGACATTAAAATTATTTATTTTTTCTTTATGCTAATTTTTTTCCAAAATTTGTTGTATTTTGAAAGAAGTCTGATTAAAACATAAAAAAAATTCTTTGACTCATCTTAATAAGCTTTATGCAATTATATATTTAATTCCATTTTTAAATATTTTATTTTCTCACATCATCACACACTTTTGGAGATATTTTTATTTATACTTGATTTAGAAGTCGATGTTGCACACAATCTCCTTAGTACCTTGTAATGCAACTTTCTTACACAATTTATCTCATTTTTTCAAATTTTTTACTTTCATTTTGTTTTATTACTTTGTAAATCTAAATCTCTTCATGTGTGACCTTTAAATCATTTTAATTTCATTACATAAAATTTCTTTAATTTATCTCATTCAACTTTAATATATATTTACTAAGTATAAATGTAATAATTTATTATTAATTATTTTTATTTACTTTTATAATTTATAATAATTCCAAATAAGATGATACTAAAATGTTGTAGATATCATTAGACTCATCTTAACAAGCTCTATGTAATTAAAAATTGATTTTTTTTCAAATATTTTATATTCAATGTTTTTGGCAAGAATTTCTTGGAATTTTAATTAACACCTAATTTGATAATCATGGATGTTGTACTCGATCTCCTTAGTGTCTTTGAATATAACTCTTCTATACAATTAATCTTATATTACATTACTTCAATTTTTCTCACATAAGCTCTAATATATATTTGTTAAATATTAAAACAATAATTTTTGAATTTTTGTTTATTTAAATTAGTAATATAAAATAATTCCAAACAAAGTCTATTTGAGATAAAAAATAATTATTGTACTTGTCTCGAGTAGTTCTATCCAATTAAATAGTTTATATAATTTTAAATTTTTTATTTTTAGGATCTTTGCATGCTTTATGACATATTTTTATAGTACCATGCAATTCAAATTTCTTATATAAGTTATCTCATTTCTTAAAGTATTTTGTTTTAAATAGGTTAATTTACTTTGTAACTCTACATCTCTTCTCGTGTGAGTATTACATCAACTTGGTTTGGTTAAATTATATTATTTCAATTTATTTTATTTCAACTTTAATATATATTTACTTATTATTAAAATAATTTATTTATTTTATTTTGATTTCATTTTTTATTTCATAGTAATTTGAAATGAGGTCTGATTAAGACCAAAAAAATATTGTTAGACTCATCTCAATAAGCTCTATCTAAATAAATATTTATTTTTTATATTTTATATATTTTTTGTGTAGGATCATGGCTCACTTTATGTGACATGTTGTTTTGTACTTGATTTAAGGATCAAGAATGTTATAGTAGATCATCTCACAATCTTGGAATGAAACTTTTTCATATAATTTATCTCATTTATACAAATCTCTTACTTTGATTTTATTAGATTGCTACATAACTCTAAATCTCTTCTCATGTGACATTTATATCGCTTTAATTTTGTTATATTACATTAATTCACTTTGTCTTACTTTTTCTTTAATTTTATTTTACTTAATATTAAAATAATATTTTATTAACATTATGCTTACTTACTTTGGTAATTGGCATATTTAGAAATGAGGTCCGATTAAGATGAAAAAAACATTTTTGGCCTCATCTTGACTAGTTCTATCCAATTGTATCTTAATTTTTATATTTTTAAATATTTTTCTGCTAAAGTATTGGAATGCTTTACAAGAAATTTTTTATTAACATTTGATTTATAGATCAATGATGTTACACTGATCTCTTAAGTATCATAGAATACAACTTTCATTATAGTTAATCTTATTTCTTTTAATTATTTTTTATTTAGTTATTTGATATACTATATTACTTCAATTTGTCATTTTTCTTTAATACATGTTTACTTAATATAAAAATAGTTTTTCATATAATTTATGCATATTTAATTTTGTAATTAGTATTAATTTTAAATGTGATTTGATTAAGATGAAAATAATGTCATTAGCATGCTTTATTAGAAAATTAGATTCTTACAGATTTCACCATCAAGGACATTGTGCACGATCATCTTAGAAAATTGAAATGCAATTTTTGCATACAAATATTTTTCTTTCATTTAATTAAATTATTATGCAACTCTAATTCTCTTTTCTTCTGTCCTTTATATCATTTTGATTTAGTTATATTACAATGATTTAGTTCACTTTTCTTATTTGTAGAACCTTAAAATGAAACTCAATCAATATGAAATAATCATCATTGGACTCATCTCTATAAGCTCTATCTAATTACATATTTATTTTTATATTTTTAAATATTTTATTTTTTATATTTTAGCATTCATGAGATATTGTTATTCATAACAAATTTGATGATCAAGTATGTTATAGTCGATCTCATTAATATCTTGGAATTCAATATTTCTTTACAATTTATCATATTTTTTGAAAGTTTTGTTTTGATTTGATTATATTACTATGTAGCTCTAAATCTCCTCTCATGTGACCTTTACATCAATTAGAATTATTTATATTATATTACTTTAATTTAACTTATCTCTATTATAATATTATTTTACTTGATATTAAAATAATAATTCATTTTTTTGTTCTAATTTACTTGCAGAATTTGTAGTAAATGAGAGTGAGGATTGATGGAGACAAAACAAATGTCATTAGACCCATCTCTATGTACTCTATTAAGTTAAATATTAATACTGATATTTTTAAATTTTTTTATGATTTTGAGAAGCTAAAAGAAAATTTTGAAATTATACCTAATTTGATGATGGGAACATTGCACTTGATTTTTTTAGTATATTGAATGCAATTTTACATGATAATTTATCTCATTTTTTCATATTTTTCCATTACGATTATCTTATATTACTATCTAACTCAAAATCTCTTGTGTGATCTTCATAATGCTTTGATTTAGTTATATTACATTGGTTCAATGAATATCATTTTAACTTTAATATATATTTATTTAATATTAAAATAATAAATTTTTTTATTTATGCTTATTTACTAGGATAAGTTTAAGTAATTCTAGACGAGGTCAACTCAAGATGAAAAACATTCATGGACTCATCTCAATGAGTTATATCAAATTAAATAGTCATTTTGATATCTAAAACAATTATTTTCTAAGGTTTTTACATGCTTTGTGAGATATTTTAATTCGTAATTGATTTTTCCATCGAAGAAGTTACACTTGACCTCTTTTGTGTACTGCATTATAAATTTCTTGTATAATTTATCTCATTTCTTCAAATGTTTAACTTTGATTTGGCTATGTAAGTTTGCAACTATAAATCTCTTCCAATTGAGATGAAGTAAATGTCATTGGATTAATCTTAATAAGTTCTATCCAATTAAATATTGATTTTCTTTTACTTTTTAAAAATTTTATTTTTTTATGATTTTGGAACACTTTATGAGACTTTTTCATTCATATCTGATTTGACAGCTAAAGATGTCACACTTGTTCTCCTTAGTATCTTTGAATGTAATTTTCTCATATTATTTATCTCATTTCTCTAAATTTATCACTTCGATTTTATTATATTACTATGTAACTCTTTTATTGTTAGCTTTACACTACTTTGATTTCATTATATAGTATTGATTCAATTTATTTCATTTCAACATTAATATATAGTTACATAAAATTAAATAATAAATTATTATTATTTGTACATATTTACTTTGGTAATTCATAATAATTCTAAATAAGCTTTTGATCAAGATGAAATAATCATCATATAACTCATCTTTTCAAGCTTAATGTAATTAGGACTTCATTTTTTATTTTTTTAAATATTTAATTTTATAGAATTGTGGCATACTCTATAAGTTTTTTAATTCATACATGACTTAATAATTGAGGATGTTGTACTTGATCTTCTTCGTATAATAGAATACAATGTTTCTTTATAACCTATCATATTTCTTCAAATTTTTTGCTTGATTTGGTTGTATTACCATGTAACACTTCTTATGTGAACTTTATATGACCTTAATTTGGTTATATTTCCATGCTTCAATTTATCTTTTTTCAAGTGTAATGTTTACTTAACATTCAAGCAATAATTTATTATTATTTTTGTTTACTTATGTTTGTAATTTACATTCATTCTAACTGTGGTTGAATAAAGATAAAGCAAATCAAATTAGACTCATCTCAAAGACCTCATCAAAATAAGAAATTATTTTTAATATTTTTTAATTTTATTTTTTATAAGATTTTAGGATGTATTATCATACATTTCTATTTATATATGATTTAATGATTGATGATGTTACACACGATTTGAAAGGTGTCTTAAAATGAAACTTTCTTATATAATTGATCTCATCAATTAAATTTTTCTTGCATCAATTTGGTTATATTAATATGTAATTCTAAATCCCTTATAATGTGACCATCATATCATTTTTATTTGTTTATATTACATTACTTTCATAGTTCTCATTTAGCTATAATATATATTTACTTAGTTTTAAAATTATAATTTATTATTATTATCTTGTATTTGCTTTTGTAATTTGAAGTAATTATTAACATAGTTTGATCGAGATGAAGCAAACATCTTTGTTCTCATCTCTATGATGCATATCTATTTAAATATTTATTTTTATATTTGTTGATATCTTATCTTCTAGGATATTAGCATATTTCACGAGACATTTCTATTTGTTTCTAATTTATGAATTGAGAATATTACACTTGATCTCCTTAGCATCTTACAAAGTAACTTTATCAGATAATTTATCTCATTTCTTTGAATTATTTTCTATGATTTAGTTATATTACTATTCAACTCCAAATCTCTTCTTTTATGACTTTTACATAGCTTTGATTTGGTTATAATACATTGCTTCAAATTATCTCATTTTAGCTTTAATATATATTTACTAAATATTAAAATGATAATTTATTATTAATTATGCTTCTTTACTTTGATAATTATAGTAATTCCAAATAAAGTTTGATTGAGATGAAACAAATATTATTTGATTCATTTAAAAAAGTTATATCTAATTAAAAATTATTTTATATAATTTAATATTCTTATTTTCTAATATTTTAACATATTTTATGAGGCATTTTAATTTGAATCTAATTTGATAACCAAGAATGTTATACTTGATCTCCTTAGGATATTGTAACACAACTTTCTCGATCAATTTATCACATTTCTTGAAACATTTCACTTCAATTTTGTAAAATTAATATGTTATTATAAATCACTTCTCATGTAACATTTGCATCACTTCAATTTATCGAATTTCAACTTTAATATATATTTACTTATTTTAAAATAATACTTTATCATTATTTACACTTTTAATTTTTGTAATTCATAGTAATTTGAAATACATCCAATTGTTACACAACAAATTTAGTTGGATTCCCCTCAATGAGCTCTACTGATATAAATATTAATTTTTTTTCAAAATTTTATTTTGTAAACTTTTGGTATATTTTAAGAGGTATTTTGATATATATCTAATATGACAATCAACGATATTACTCTCGTTCTCATTACTAACTTGGAATATAATTTTTCAATGCAATTGATCTTATTTCTTAAAATATTTTGCTTTGATTTAATTATATTACTTTGAAACTCTAATTCTCCTCTTATGTTACCTTTACATAATTTTCATATAATTGTATTGTATTACTTTAATTTATCTTATTTTTTTTATAAAAATATTTAATTAATATTGAAATAGTAATTAGCTATTATTTATGATTGTTTATCTTTTAATTCATAGTAATTCTAGATGAGACATAATTAAAATGAACCAAATGTCATTCAAGATATCTTGACATGCTCTATCTAATTAAATATTCATTTATATATTTATAAAAATTTTATTTTCTAACTTTTTGGCATGTTTTATGGAAGAGTTTGATTCATATCTGATTGAATGATTAAGTATGTCGTATTCAATTTTCTTATTAAATTGGAATACATTTTTTTCCTATAATTATCTAATTTTTTCAAATATTTTGCTTTGATTTGATTTTACTATTATGCAAATGAAAATCTCATATCATGCCACCATCACATCACTTTGATTTGGTTATAAAACATTTATTTTGCTTATGTTATTTAATCTTTAATATATATTTACTTAAAAATAATAATTAATTATTATTTGTGCTTATTTATTTTTATATTTTGTAATAATTTCAAACGAGGTTTGAAGGAGACAAAACAAACTTAGCTGGACTCATCTCAATGAGCTATATATAACTAATTATTTGTTTTTTTATATTTTTAAACATTTTATTTTTTATAGTTTTAGCATAAGTTTTAAACCTTTTCATTCCTAAATGATTTCATGATCAAGAGTGCTACACTCAATCTCGTAAGCATCTTAGCATGCTAATTTCTTGTGCAATTTTTCTTATTTCTTCAAAAGTATCTCATTGAAATGGTTATTTTACTATGTAACTATACATCTCCTAACATTTGACCTTTATATCTCTTTGATTTAGTGACATTATATTTCTTGAATTTATTTTATTTTAGCTTTAACATAAATTTACTAGATATTAAAGTAAAAATTTATTATTATTTACACTTATTTACTTTGGAAATTTTGAGTAAATCCAAATGGGACTAGATCGAGGCCAAACAAATATCATTAGACTCATCTTGACTAGTTATATCAAATTATACATTTATTTTTGTATTTTTAAATATTTTATATCATAATATTGTTGCATAATTTATGAGACATTTGAGTTCATATCTTATTTAATAATAGATGATATTACATTCAATTTAATTAATATGTTGGAATAAAACTTTCTCATACAATTTATTTTTATTTTTTTCAAATTATGTATTTTGAATAAGTGATACCATTGTGTATCTTTAGATCTCTTATCGCGTGTCTTTTACTTTGCTTTAATATGGTAATATTACATTACTTTAATTTATATCATTAAATAATTATTATATATTTATCTAAAGTTAAAAAATAATTTATTATTTTTGGCATATTTATTTATAAAATTTATAGTAATTTTAATTGACATCTAAATGAGTATAAACAAATATCATTGGATGTTACACTCGATCTTGATTTAACTATCAGGGATTTTACACTTGATACCTTTATTTTCTTAGAATGCATATTTTTTATATAATTTATCTTAATTCTTCAAATAATTTTATTTAATTTTTTTATAAAATTATGTAACCTATTATCTTGTATTATGGGACTTTTATGTCACTTTTAATTGTTTATTTTACAATGCTTTCATTTATCTCATTTCAATTTTAATATATATTTAATTAATATTGAAGTAATATTTTAATGTTATTTGCACTTATACACTTTTGTCATTTATGATAATCCTAAACAAGGTCTGAGTTTAAAAAACAAATCTCATTGGGCATATCTCGATGAGCTCTATCCAATTAATTATTTTACTTTTAGGATTTGCACTCTTCAAGAATTTTTGATTCCTTCTTGTTTTGATGATCAAGGATGCTTAACTTGATCCCTTTAGGATTTTGGGATTTACTTCCCCGTACAATTTATTTTAATGCTTTAATTTTTTTGCTTTTAGCAAGTTAAAATACTATATAACTCTAATTCTTTTCTTTTGTGACAAATATATCGCTTTGATTTGCTTATATTACATGGTTTAAATTTATAACATTTCAACTTTAACATATATTTACTTAATATTAATATAATAATTTATTATTATTTATGCTTATTTATCTCTATAATTTATAATAATTAAAATTGTGATCTGATCAAGAGAAAATAGACTTTTAATTTACCATAAGAAAAACTATCAAATTAAATATTAATTTCTATATTTTAATATTTTAAAGTATATTGGCATGCTTTACAAGATATGTTGATTCATACTTAATTTATTGTTTAAGGATGTCACACTAGAACTCTTTTCAATTATATAATACAACTTTCACATAAAACTCATGTCATTTTGTCAAGTTTTTGGCACTAATTTTATCATATTACTATGCAACTATAAGTCTCATCTCATGTGACTTTTATATTACTTTAATTTAGTTATATTACTTTATTTTACTTAATCTCATTCTATTTCAATACATATTTACTTAATAATAAAAATAATATTTTTTTATTATTTGTGCTTATTTTTTATGTAATTCATAGTAATTCAATATGAGGTTTCATCAACACAAACAAATATCATTGAGCTCTTATTGACGAGCTTCATACTATTAAATATTCATTTCTATATTTTCAAATAGTTTATTTCAATATGTTTAACACATTTTCTTTGACTTTTTTTATTTATATCTTATTTAACATCCAAGGATGTTGCACTCGATCTCCTCAGCATCTTGGAATAACTTTCTTGTATAATTTATCTTATTTTATGAAATGTCTCATTTAATTTGGTTATATTAATATATGCATCAAAATCTTATATTGTGTGACATTTACATTGTGTTGATTTAGTTATATTATATTGTACTTGTTTATCTCTATTCAAATTTAATATATTTGTACTTAATATTAAAATAATAATTTATTATTATTTTTGCTTAATTAATTTTAGTAATTTGCAATAATTATAAATATGATCTAAACGAGATTAAAGTAAGGTCATTGACTCTAATCGACAAATTCTATACTTTTAAATATTAATATTTATAGTTTTAAATATTTTATTTTCTAAGATTTTGACACATTTTATGAGATATTTTGAATTACACATGACTTGATGATCAAGGATGTCACTTTTGATCTCCTTAGTATTTTAGAATATAACTTTTTTATATACTTTATCTCCTTTATTTAAATTTATATTTTTTATTTGGTTATTTTACTATCTAACTTTACATCTCTTCTCATGTGATCTTTACATTATTTTGATTTGATCATATTATATTACTTCAATTTATCTCATTTCATCTTTATATATTTTTACTAAATATTGAAATAATAATTTCTTTATTAATTATGCTTATCGATTTTGGTAATTCACTGAAGTCAAAACAAGATTTGATTGATATGGAACAAATATCATCAAACACATCTCATTGAGCTCTATCTAAAGTATTGAAGCACATATTCTTAAATATTTTATTTTCTAGAGTTTTTGAATAGTTTACGAGATATTTTGATTCATACTTGATTTGATGATTAAGGATATTATAGTCAATCTTATTTTTATCATGAAACATAATTATTCTATATAATTTTTATGTTTTCACCAAATTTATTGCTTAAATTTTTTTATATTATATTATAACTCTAAATCTCCTATTGTGTGACTTTTATATTACTTTTATTTAGTTATATTATAAATCTTCAAATTTATTACATTCAACACTAATATATATTTATTTAATATTAAGATAACAATTTGTTATTAGTTATACTTATCTTTCTTTTGTAATTCATAGTAATAGCAAATGAGCTTCGATTAAGATGATACAAACATTACTTGACTCATCTTGATGAGTTTTATCTATGTAAATACTTATTTATATATTTTTTAAATATTTATTACTAATAATGTTTTCATATTTTATGAGTGATTTTGATTAGTTCTTTATTTAACAATCAAGGATTATACACTCAAACTCCTAAGTATCTTGGAATGCAATTTTCCCACACAATTTATCTTATTTTTCAAATATTTCTCTTTCAATTGGTTATATTACTATGAGCCCTAATCTCTTCGCATGTTGTCTTTATAATGCTTTGATTTGGTTGTTTTATATTACTTTTATTTATCTCATTTAAGCTTTAATATATATTTACATAATTTTAAAATAATATTTTTTATTTATGCTTATTTACTTTGGTAATTTATTATAATTCCAAAGAATGCCCGATCAAGATGAATAGAAGTTGTTCGACTTATCTAAGCATGTTCTATCCAAATAAATGTTTGTTTTATTTAGTTTGAATATTTTAATTTGTTACATGATTTATGAGACAATATGATTTGTATTTGATTTAATGATCGAGAATGTTACACTCGATCATCTTAGTATCTAGGAATGTTTCTCTCCCATATAATTTATCACATTTTTTAAAACATATTTTTGATTTGGTTATATTACTATGTAAATTTATGTCTTCTATTGTGACTATAACATTGCTTTGATTTAGTTGTATTAAATTGATTCAGTTAATTTTGAAATTCATAATTACTTAAAACAATGTATAATTGAGATTATTCAAATTTCATTGGACTCGACTCTATGAGCTTTATCTGATTAAATTTTTATTTTTATATTTTTAAATATTTTGTTTTATAATTTTTAACACACCTTATGAGAGAATATTATTCCTAACTAATTTTATGGCTGAGGATGTTCCTCTTAATTTCTTTGGCATCTTAAAATACAACTTTTCCATATAATTTATGTTATTATTTTCAAATATTTCTCTTATAATACATTACTTTAATTTCTCTTATTTCTATTTTATTATATTTTTATATAACATTAAAATAATAATTTATTATTATTTACACCTATTTACTTTCATAATTTTTAGTGAATCCAAATGTGGTATGATCAAAATGAACTAAACATCATTCATCTCATCCCCATGAGCTCTATCTAGTTAATTATTCCATTTTATACTTTTGAATATTTTATTTTCTAAGATTTTGGTATTCTAAAAACATATTTAGGATCATACATGATTTGATGATTATTAATTAAGGAAAATCTTTAGATTTTAAATTTTTTGTGAAAATTTATCACATTTCTTAATGGTTTTCAGTTTGATTTGTTACTATTACTATGTAACTCTAAATCTTCTCTCATGTGACATTGCTTTGAATTGATTATATTAAAATACTTAAAAATATATCTCATTTCAATTTTAATAATATATTTAACTTAATACTAAAAGAACAACGTATTTTTATTTATGCATATTTATTATAGTAATTTAAAGTAATTTTAAACGAGGTCAAATCATGATAAAATAAACATTATTGTACTCATAATGATGAGTCATATGTAATTAAATAATCATTTTTATATTTAAAAATAATTTACATTGTTAGGTTTTAGCATGCTTTCTTTGACATTTTTGACTTTGTAATTGATTTGTGATCTAGGTGTTATGCTTGATCTTCTACGTATATCGAAATATAAAATTTCTTATTGCAATCTATCTCATTTATTCCAATTTTTTGCCATAATTAAGTTATTATTACTTTGTATCTCTCTTTTCAAGTCACTATTATTTTGCCTTAATTTGACAATATTACATTGCTTCAATTTGCTTCATTTTAGCTTTGATATATATATTTAACTAAAATAAGGTAACTATTATTATTTATATTATATATACTTCTATAAATCATAGTAATTCTAAAGTTGGTCTGATCAAGATGAAACAAACTTCATTATACTAGACTTGACTATCTCTATCTAATTAAATATTTATTTTCTTTTTTAATGTTTTATTTTCTATGATGTAGGTAAACTTTATAAGACATTTCAACTCATACATGATTTCAACACTTAGGACATCACACTGGATCTCTTTAATATCTTTGAGTGTAACTTTCTCATATAATTTATCTTATTTCTTTAAATATATTTGCTTTAATTTTCTTATATTACTGTGTAATTCTAAATTTTTTCTTTAGTGAATTTTACATCACATTGATTTTGTTATATTACTTTGATTTTATTTTTCTTATTTTAGCTTTAACATACATTTACCTAAAACTTAAAAATGAATTTATTATTATTTATGCTTATTTACATTTATAATTCATAGTAATTTCAAAAGATTTAAATCTACATGAAACAAAGATTATAAGACTTGTTTATCTTGACTAGCTCTTTATAATTAAATATTTATTTTCTTAAGCTTTTAAATATTTTATTACATGGTTTAGAAGTCTTTTTTATTCATACATGGTTTGAATATCAATGATGTCACCCTTGATCTTCTTATTATATTAGAATGCAATTTTCATTTTGATTTATTTTATTTATTTAAATATTTTTGTTATGATTTGGTTATGCTACTATGTAACTCTATATCTCATCTCATGACCTTCACATCCACTATGTAACTCTAGATCTCATCTCATGTGACCCTCACATCTACTTTGGTAATTTGTAATAAATTTAAATGTTGTCTGAGTGAGATAAAACAAATGTCATTGGCCTGATTTTGATGACCCATAGAAAATGAAATATTAACCTTTAAAATTTTTTTATAATTATTTCATATGGTTTTGAGACTCTTCATGAGACTTTGTCATTTATACTTGATTTGGTTATTGAGAATGTTACACTTGACCTCCAAAGTGACATGTAATATAACTTTCTTATATAATTTATCTCATTACTTTAAAAATTTTACTTTGATGTTGTTATATTAAAATGTAACTCTAAATCTCCTATAGTGTGTCCTACAAATTATTTTTCCTTGTTTATATTATATTACTTTAATTTAACACATATCAGCTTTAGTATATAATTTCTTAGTATTAAAATAATAATTTATTTTTATTTGTGCTAATATACTTTGATAATTCATAATAAGTATAAACATGGTCTGATCGAGACAAAATAAATATAATTGGACTCATCTTAATGAGCTCTATCCAATCAAATATTCAATTTTTATATTTATAAAATTCTTATTTTTTATGGTATTGACATGTTTAATGAGGGATTTTGATTTGTAATTAATTTGAGAATTGATGACGTTACACTTGATCTTCTTAACATCACTTAATGCAACTCTCTCATATAATTTTTCTCATTCCTTGGAATATTTTGTATTTATTTTGTTATATTACTATTTTACTCCAAATCTTTACTCATGTGACTTTTATATCGCTTTCATTTGGTTATAATACATAGCTTCAATTTATCTTTTTTTAGCTTTAACATATATTTATTTAACATTAAAATAATAATATTTTTTAATTATCCATATTTACTTTGATAATTCACTATAATTCTAAGCACATTCTAGTCGAGATGACGCAATTAATATTCTACTCACTAGATAAGCTATATCCAATTAAATATTAATTTCTATATTTTTAAGGTTTTTCTTTTCTAAACTTTTGGCACATTTTATGAGAGATTGTGATTCAATCCTAATTGATGATCTATAATGTTGCACTCAATTTCTTAGTATATTGGAATTCAACTTTCTCGTATAGTTTATGTTATTTTTGAAAGTTTTAGCATTAATTTCATTTAATTACAATGTCGCTCTAAATCTCTTCCTATGCAACATATGCATAACCATGATTTGGTTAAATTATATTACTTTAATTTATTTTATTTTAGTTTTAATATATACTTAATATTTTAAAAAATATTATTTTTATTCTTATTTAATTTTTTTGTTCACAATAATTCAAAATGAAGTGTTATTAAGATGAAACAAATATCATTAGACATGTCTATGTGAGCTCTATTTAATTAAATATTCATTTTTATATTTTTAAGAATTTTATTTTATAGATTTTGGCATGATTTATGAATAACTTTGATTCTTATCTAGTTTGTTGATTGGAATATTATATTCGATCTCCTTAGTATCTCAAATTGTAATTTTCTATATAATTTATCTCATTTCTCCAAATATTTCAATTTGATTCAAATATGTTCTTATATAATTCTACATCTTTTCTCATGTGACCTTTATATCACCTTTATTTGATTATATTAGAATGGTTCAATTTATATCATTTTATTTATATATATTTAAATAATATGAAAATAATAATTTTCTACCATATTTGTTTATTTATTTTGGAAATTTATAATAGTTACAAATAAGGTGTGATTGACACAAAATAGATATCATCAATCTGATCTTCATGAGCACTATCTAATTAAATATTAATTTTATATTTTTAATATTTTATTTTATAGATTTTTTTATATACTTTACAAAATATTTGGAATCAAACTTACTTTACAACTAGTGTTATTATACTTGATCTCCTTAGTACATTAGAATGCCACATATTTATCATATTTCTCCAAATTTTATACATTTATTTGTGTTATATTACTGTGCTATTCTATATCTTCTCTTGTGTGAGCATAAAATCACTTTCAATTAGTTATATTATATTATTTTAACTTATCTTATTTCAACTTTAATATATTTTTACATAATATTAAAATAATAATTTGTTATTATTTCAACTCATTTTCTTTAGCAAATTGTAGTAATTCCAAATAAAGTGTGATAAAGATAAAAAACATCACTTGACTTGTCTAAACAATCTCTATGAAATCAAATTTTCATTTTAATACTTTTAAATATTATATTTTCTATAATTTTTGGACACTTAATCAGGCATTCCAATTTGTTCTTGATTTAATGATATGGATGCTACATTTAATCTCTTTATTATATTAGACAACATCTTTTTCATATAATTTATTTTATTTTTTAAAAGTTTTTTCATGTGTTTTTTTTATATTAACATGTAGTAATAAATCTCTTCTTGTGTGACCTTGGGCATCACATTGATTTTTGACTAAAGTTGGCTCATATAATGGTGGCAAAAGACTAGATTTGGAGTTACATAGTAATATAATAAAATGAAATCAAAATACTTATAGAAATGAGATAAATTGTTAGGAAAGTTTTCATTGCATTATATTTAGGAGATTAAGTGTAATAGACAAGATTGACAAATTAGGTGCAAATTAAAGTACTTAAAAAATTCTTGAAAAATAAAATACTTAAAAAATGAATACTTTAATTAGATAGAACTCGTCAAGATGAATCTAATGACCCTTTGTCATTTTGATCTAATCTCATTCACAATTACTAAGAATCACCCAAATAAACAAGCATAAATAAAAATATTTATTATTATAATATTATATATATCTCAAATATTAAATTAGATAAATTAAAATCATATAAAATAAGAAAATTAAAGCAATTTAAGGGTAAATCAAGGATGAAATATAATTTCTTTGTTTTATTACCAAATCAAAATGAATAATTTAAAGAAATGAGATAAATTTATATGATAATGTAGCATTCTAAGTTACTAAAAAAATGAGTGTAACATCATCAATCATCATCAAATCAAATATGAATTAAAATCACTTGTAAAGTAGGGAAAATCTAAGAAATTAAAAAACTTTAAAAATATAAAAAAATAATATTTAACTCATAGAGCTCATCGAGTGGAGTGTACATGGGTTTATTTTGTCTCCATCAGATAATGCTTGGAATTACTACAAATAACCTAAGTAAATAAGCATAAACTTAATAAATTATTACTTTAATATTAAATTCATATAATTAATTTAATTGAAAAAATATAAATTGATCCAAATTATTCTAAAACATCTAAGGGATGTAAAGGCCATACTAGAGAACAATTCAAGTTTCATAATAAAAAAAATAATTAAAAAAATGAGATAAATTATAAAAGAAAGTTCATTGAATATACTAAAGAGATTAAGTGTAATATGCTCAATCTTTAAATCTGGTATGAACTAAAATATCTCAAAAAGCATACCAAAGTGTTAGAAAATAAAATATTTAAAAGTATAGAATTTGAAACTTTAATTTCATAGAGGTTATTGGGACAAGTCTAGTGACATTTATTTCATCTAGATCAGAGCTCATTTGTAACTACTATAAATTACAAAATTAAATAAGCTTAAATAAAAATAAATTATTATTTTAACATTAAGTAAATAATATTAGTGCTAAAATGCAATAATTTGAAGGACTATAGTACAACAAAATCAAAGCGGTGTAAAGGCCAAATCATAGGAGACTAAGAGTTTGCATATTAATCAAACAAATAAAAGAAAAACATTGTAGAAATAAATTAAATTATATTAAATTATTAGTTAGAAATTAAATTATTTATATTAAAGTAGAAATTGATATAATTAAAAGCAATGTAATATAATCAAATCAAAGAGATATAATGGACAAATAAGATAGAACTTAGAGATACATAACATTATAACCAAATCAAAATAGAAAATTTAAAGAAAAGAGATAAATCGTATGAGAAAATTGATTCCATGATACTGAGAATATCTAGCATACATCCTTGTTAATTAACAGTTAAGAACTAAAATATCTGATAGAGCGTGCAAAAAAATAAAAAACTAAATATTTTAAATTTTAAAATTAAAAATTTTATTGGATAGAGCCCATTGAGATGAATCAAATGACATTATTTCTTCTCCATAGTAATTCTTTTGAAGTACTTACAATTCACCAAAATAAATAATAAAACAAATGACAATTATTTATTTAATTAAGTAAAAATATATTAAAGTTAAGATGAGATAAATTGAAGTAAAGTAATATACCCAAATCAAAGAAATGTGAATGGCACATGAGAAGAGAATTAAAGTTTCTCTATAATGTTACAAAATGAATGTTAAAAATTTGAAAAAAATAAGATTAATTACTTGCAAAAGTTGCACTTTGAGACATTGAGAAAACTGGGTGTAACATCTTCGATCATCAAATAAGATAGAAATCAAATTATCTTATAACACTTACCAAAATTTTAAATGATTAAAGATTTAAAATTATAAAATGAATATTTAATTAAATAGATACCATAAAGATGAGTCAAATAATGTTTATTTTATCTCAATTGAATCTCATTTAGAATTATTATTAATTAAAAGTTAAATAATAATGAATTATTATTTAAATGCTAAGTAAATATATATTAAAATTGAAATGAGATAAATTGAAAAAATAATAATACAACAAAATCATGGTAGTTATAAAGCTCACACGAGAGAAGATGTAAAGTTACATAGTAATATAAATAAGTTAAAGTAAAAAAGTTGAAGAAATAAGATAAATTGTAGTGAAAGTTTCATTCCAATATACAAAAGAAATTGAGTTTAACATCCTCGATAATTAAATCTGGTTGTAATTAAAATATCTTGTATTATGTGCAAAATCTTAGAAAAAATATTAAAAAAATAAAAGAATAAATATTTAATTAGTTTAAGCTCATTAGAATGAGTCCAATGAAATTTATTTTGTTTCGGATTTGGCCTTGCTTGTAACTAGTACGAATTACCAAAATAAATAAGCATAAATAATAAAAAAAATACTATTTAATATTATATATATATATATAATTAATATAAAAGAATCAAAGCACTATAAGGGTCACATGAGAGGGGGAATTATAATTTCATCATAATATAACCAAATTAAAGTTAATAATCTAATGAAGTGAGATAAATTGTACAAAAAATATGAATTCCAAGTTACTAAAAATATCAAGTGTACCATCATTATTAATGAGAGAAGGTAATAAAATAAAATGTCTATTAAAGTAGGCAAAAATGTAAACACTTAAATATTTAAAAATAAAAAAAAATATATTTAAATGATAAAGCTCATCAATATGAGTTAAACTACATTTCTTTCATCTCCAAAAGACATTGTTTGGAATTTTTATGAATTTGTTGAATAAGCACAAGTAATAATAAACTAATATTTTAATCTTAATGAAATATATTTAAATCATACTTAAATATGATAAATTGAAAAAAGTTAATATAATAAAATAAAAGTAATGTAGAGGTCATATTAGAAAAGAATTCAAGTTTCATTACAATATAACCAAACCAAAAGAAAACATTTTTAAAAATGAGATAAATTATAAAAAATTGCATTCAAGATACTAAGGAGATTGAGTACAATATCCTTGATTACTAAAACATCTATAAATAAAAAAAATGTCTCATGAAGAATGCCAAAGAATTAGGAAGTAAAATATTGAAAAAATGTATAAATTGACATTTAATTTGATAAAGGTACTTGAGATGAGTCTAACAATGTTTATTACTTTTTGACAAACTTCATTTGGAATTACAAAATATTACCAAAATTAAGTAAGCTTAAATAGTAAGACATTATTGTTTTAATATTAAGTAAATAATGCTAAAGCAAAATGAGCTAAATTAAAGCAATGTAATATAGCCAAATTAAAGTGATATAAAAGCCACGTCATAGTATAATAAGAATTGCATAGTATATAACCAAATAAAAGTAAAAATTTGAAGAAATGAAACAAAATTTTTGAGAAAGTTGAATTCCAGGATAATAAGGAGATTATGAGCAATATCCCAAATTTGTCAAATTAGATATGACTTGAAATGTCTCTTAATGAATATAGAAATCATTGAAAATAAAATATTTAAAATTATGAAAATGATATTTAATTTCATAGAGCTCATCAAGATGAGTCAAACTATATTATTAGTAACTCCTAGTCATGGTTTTTTTAATGATAACAAAGCTTAAGCATTTTTATTGAATATTTATAAGTGATTTTTCACAATTTAAGTAGTTCATGGTCATGTTCATGTGTACTTTTGTGTGTGTACATGTGCTCATATGCATGTGTGCAAGTACATCTTCCTGTGCTTATTTGTGTGTGAATGTGTGTTTTTATATACGAGTTCATGTGTTTGTGCATGTGCACATGTGTATGCTTATGTCTATTTGCATGTATGTGTGTGTTTGTGCACATATGCATGCTTGGGTATGTCCATGCACTCATGTACATGTTTTTGTATGTGTACCTATATGTATGAATGTTGATTAGATACATGTGCATTTGCATATGTGTGTGGGTGCTTGTCTATGCTTGTGAGTGTGTGCATGTGAAGTGTAATGTGTTTTATTAAGTGCATGCATATATTCTTGTGCATGTGTGTGTGTGTCTACAGGTGTGTGTACATTGCACATGTTTATTCTTATGTGTCTTTTCATGTGTGCATGTGTGCTTGTGTGTGTGCATGTGTTCATTTGCATGTTCTTATTCCTGTATGTGCGTATGTGTGCACATTTGTATGCTTGTATGTGTTTGCATGTGTATGTGTGTGCTTGTATGTGTGTGCATGTGCATGTTCCTATGTGTGTGAGTATATTGTATATATGTTTATGTGTGGGTGCAAGCATGTACATATGTGTGTGTGTGTATTTGTGACTATGCATGTGCATTCATGTATATGTCTGTATGTGTGCAAGTGTGTGTGTGGGTTAGTGTGTGTGCACAAGTATATGGGAGGTGTGTTTTGGTGCATATAAATGTGTGTGTGTGTGTATATCATTTATGCATTCATGTGTGCATGTCTGAATATTTTTTGTACATGCTTTTGTGAGCTTGTACGTGTTAATGTGTCCATGTGTTCTTATATGTATGTGGATGCATAAGAATGTTTGTGTGTTCCAATGTGTGGGTATGTGGGTTTGTGTGTGTTTATGTTTATATATATGTGTATATATGCAAGTGTGTGTGCATATGCATATGTATGCACACATATGTGTGTATATGGGTGCATGTGTATGTGTTCAACTTTGTGTGTGTATGTGAGAGTGTGTGAGTATTTGTGTGTGTGTGTGTGTGCTTATACATGCATATGTGTGCATGCATGCATGTGTGTGCATGTTTGTGTGCTTCTACATGCTTGTATGAGTGTGCATGTTTGTGTGTGTGTGCATGCACACATTTATGAGTGCATATGTGGATGCGTGGGTGCATATGTATGGATTTATGCATGCAAGCATGTGTCTATTTATGAATGCATGAGTGTGTGTGTGTGTGTGTGTGTGTGTGTGCATGTATGTATGTGTGTGTGGTTGTAGGTTTGTGTGAGCATGCATGTGTTTGTACATGATTGTGTGAGGGTGTGTGTGAACATCTTTCTATGCACATGTGTATATGTGTGAGTGTGTTTATGTGCATGTATGTGCTTGTGTGTTTCCATGTCAGTATGCGTGTGCATGTATGTGTGCATTTGTGCATGTGCGTGGGTGCATGTGAGTGTGCACATTCATGCACATGTGTCTACATGTGCATGTTTGTGGTCGTGTGTGTGTGTATATGTTTGTATGTATGCATGCATGTTTTTGTGTGTAGGTGTCCATGTGTATGTGCATGTGTTTCTATGTGTGTGTATAGAAGCATATGTGTGTGTGTTTGTTCATTTACACATACATGTGTTCATTTGTATGCATGTCTATGGACCATTGGGTGTGTGTTTGCATGTGCTAGTATATGCATGTATGTGTGTGCGTGTGCATGTACATATGCTTGTGTGTGCTATGACATGTGTGAAGGTGTGTGTGCATTAATGTTTGTATGTGTGCATGTGTGTGTACATGTGTGAGTGTGTTATTATGTGTTTGTACTCATGCATGCATGTGTGCAAGAATGCATGTGCATCCATGTTGTGTGGGTGTGTTTAATTATGTGCATGCAAGTGTGTGTGTGTGTGTAGGTGTGTGTGTGGCTATGTGTATGTCTATTCATGTGTGTGCACATGTGTTTATGTGTTCTTGTGCATGGTTGTGTGTGTTAGTGTGCATATGTGCTTGTCTAATGCATACATGTGTGCTTGTTTACATGTGTAAATGTACATGTGTGCATATGTGTATTTATGTGTGTGTGGTCATGTTTGTGTGTGTTCATATATGTGTGTGTGTATGTCTATGTGTTTGAGCATATGTGCGTGCGTGTGCTTGTGTGCATGTTGGCGTGTATGTGTTTGAGTATTTTTGTGTGTATGCATGTGGGTGTTGGTGTTGCATACTTGCATACATGTGTTTGTATTTATGCATGTGTGTGCTTTTATGCAAGTGAGGTCATCCATGCATACATGTTTTTGTATGTATGTGTATTATGTGTGCATGTGTGTGCTTGTGTACGTCCATGTGTGTCAGTGTGCCTACATGTGTGTATGCAATTATGTGCATGTGTGTGTGGTGGGGCCATGTGTGTGTGCATGCTTGTTTGTGTTTATGTAAGTGTGTGCTTGTGCATGTGTACATATGTTTCGTGTGTGTTCATCTAAGTTGTGAATGTGCATGCATGCATTTGTTTGTGGGTAGGTGTGTGTACATGTGTGTGTGTAGGTGTGTGTAAGTTATTATGAATGTGCATGTGTTTGTGTACTGCTTGTGTTTGTATGTGTGCATGCCTATGTATGCGTATGTATGTACATAGTTAGAGTTTGTGTGTATGTGCTTGAGTGAGTGGATATGGGTGTGTGTGTTTGTGTACATGTGTGTTAGGGGTGTGAGGGTGTGTGTGTGTGAATGATTGTGATGTGTGTATGTTTATAGGTGTATATTATGTGCATGTATGTGTGTGCACGCCCATGCATTTGTTTGTGTGTATGGGTGCATGCACATGTGTATGTGTGTGTGGGTGCATGTTTATGTGTGTGGGTGTGTGTAGGAGTGTGTGCACATGCATGTGTGTGTGTTTGTATGCAATATGTGAATATGTTTTCTCGCTTACACATGTGTTTTTGTTTTTATACATTCATCTTTGTGTGTATGCATGTGCTTGAATATGTATGTGTAAGTGAGTATGTGTTTGTGTGAGTGCATAAGTGTGAGAGCATCTTTGTGTGTGTCTATGCATTGCATTTGTATGCATGTGCATGCTTGTGTCTAAGTATCTATGTGTGCATATGTGTGCGTGTGTCTATGTACATAAGTCAATGTGTGCATGTGGGGACATGTTTGTGTGTTTCTTTATATGCATGTGTGAATATTTGTGCATGTGCTTTTGTGTAGGTTTATGTGTGTTTGTGCGTATGTTTGTGCACATGTGGGTACGTGTGCATTTTTGTGTGTGCACATGTTCATTTTGTATAGGTGTGTACATGTATATTTTTGTGTGTGGCTATATGTGCATGCATGAATGCACTTATGTGACAATGTGTGTTCATGTCTATTTGTGTATATGTGTGTGTGTGAATGTGTATGTGCGAGTCTCAATATAGGCATGTGGACATATACATGTTTGTGTGCATATGTATGTTTGTGTGTGTGTTTGTTTATATAAGTGTGTGCATGTATGTTTTTGTATTTGTCTATGTGTGTGCATGCATTTGTTTGTGTGTCATTGCATGTGTGTGCATGCATGTCCACGTTGTGTGCAATGTGAGCACATATTTGTGTGTACTTGTATGTATGCTTGTGTGTGCATTTTTGTGTGTATAAATTACATGTATGCGGTGCATGGGCGTGAGTGTGTGTGGATGTGTGTGTGTGTGTGCAATGCATTTGTGAGTGCATGTCTATGCATTTATTTGTATGTTTGTGTGTGTGTGTGCATACGTGTGTATTATGTGTGTGTGTGTGTGTACATATGTGCATTAGTGTGTGTGTATGCATGTGTGAGTGTATGGGTATGTGTATATGTGTGTGCACCAGTGCATACTTGTGTTTTGTGTCCTTATGTTTGTGTGTGTACATGTGTGTGTGTGTGCAAGTTTGTGCATGTGTGCATGTCTACATGCACATGTGCCTACGAGTGGATGCCTAATGCAAGTGTGCACGTGTGTGTGTGTGTGTGTGCATTACTGTGTGCACTTTTGTGTGTGTGTGTGAGGGTGCAAGCATTACATGTCTGTGCATATGCATATGCTTGTGTAAGTGTATGTATATGCATGTGTGTGTGTGTATGCATCAGTGTGCTTGTGCATATGTGTGCATGGGTACATGCGTGCTTATTTGTGTGCATGCAATGTACCTATTTGTTTACATTTGTGACTTCTTATGCATGTTCATATGTGTGTCTGTGTGAGTGTGCGTGCATGTATATGAGTGTGTGTGTGTGTGTCTGTGCATGTGTTTGGGTGGGTGTGTATGTGTTTGTGTGCATATGCATGTGTATATGTGTTCATGTTGTGCACAGGTGTTTGTGCTTCTTTTTTTTTGTTGCATGTGCATGTTTGTGTTTTTTGTGTGAGTACAAATATATTTTTGTGCAAGTGCATGCGCATGCATGTGAGTGTGAGTCTTTGTGTGTGTGTGTGTGTGTGTGCATGGGTGCATATGTTTGTATGTGTGTGCATTTGTGGTGTGCGCATGTAGTCCACAAGCATGCGTGGGTGCATGTTTTGAATGCACATTACATTTTTGCATGCATTGCATGCATTGTGTGTGTATATGCATTCTTGTGTGTAAATGTGTGCTTACATGTGTGTGCATGCATGTATGTGCATGCACATGAGAATGTGTGTGTGTGTGTGTGTATGTGCACATGTGTGCATTGCGTGTGTGTGTGTGTACAGGTGTAAATATAGTTTCATGTCTGTGTATTCATGTGTTTGTGGATGTGTCTATACATGTTTGATTATATGTGTCTAAGTTTGTGTTGGTGCATAAGCATATGCACATGTTTTCATGTGCATATGTATGTGTGTGTACATGGAGTTGTCATTTTTTGGTGTAAATTTTTTGTTTTTCTATATGTGTGTATGTATGTGTGTATGCATGTGCATGTGTATGTGCATATGTGTGGGTGCATCTCTACTTACATTTTTGTTTATTTGTATGCATTCCTATGCATGTCTACGTGCATGCATGTTTGTGTGTGTGTATCTATTTGCATGTGGTTGAGTGGTTTGGGCATGTGTAAATGTTGTATGTGTGTCTATGCACATGTGTGGTCTTGTGGTGGTGTGTCTGTATGCGCATTGTGTGTGTGAATATGCACACACGGTGTGTGTTCTATGCATTTGTGTGAGCATGTGTGTGGGTGTGTGAGTTTTTTGTGACTACGTGTGTATACACGTGCACATGTGTGCATACTTTTGTGACTTTGTATCTGTGCATGTATCCTTGTGAGTGTGTGTGTGTATTTGTGTTTTAGGGTCTATGTTTGTACGCCATGTGTGTGCATGTGAATGTCTCTGTGCAGGAAAATGTTTGTATGCATACACATCTTTATATGTGGCTATGTGCTTGTACATGTGTATGTGTTGTATGCATTTAGGTGGATATTATGTACGCAGGCATGTGCTTATGTGTGTGTGCACATGCATATCAACATGTGTATGTTTGAAGGGGCTGCGTATATTAGTGTGTGTGTGTGTGTATAAGCATGCATGCCTATGTGTGTTTATGCACATGCAAAAGTGTGCACACACATGCACATGTGTGTGTGGGTGAGTGCATGGGATTGTGGGTGTTTTGTGTGTTTGGATGTGTGTGTGCTTGTTTTTTGCATTCATGTGTACTTGTGTGTGTGTGTGTGCATATTGTGTAATACCCAATAGAAATGTCTATAAGTGAGTTGCGCATTTGTGTGTGTGTATGTATTCATCAATGTTTGCATGAGTGCATGCATGTGCATGTTTGTGCATGAGTGCATGCATGTGCATGTTTGTGTGTACATGCTTGTGTTTGTGTGCATGTGTGTGAGAGAGTGCATATGTGTGCATGTGTGTACATGTGTGTGCGTGTACATGTGTGTGTGGGCATTTATTTTCATGCGTGAGTGTGTAAGTGTGTGTGTATGTTCGTTTGTGTAGGCATGTGCAAGTGTGTGTACGTGTGTGTATGCATGTGCATGCCTGTCGACATGTGTTTGTGTCTATGTGTGTGAGCATGTCTGTGTGTTTTATGTGTATGTATATGTGTGTGTCTGCATGGATGTATGTATGTGTGTATGCATGCATTTATTTGCATGCACATGCACATATTTATGCATTAACATGTGTGTACATGTGCATGTGCTTATGTGTATGTGTGTGTGTGTGTGCAAATATGCACATGTGCAAGCATGTGTGAGTTCATGTTTGTGTGTGATATGCATGCATACATGTAGGTATTTGTGTGTGTGTGTACATGCACACATGTGTATGTGTGTCTTAGTGTGCTTGTGTGTCTGTTTATGTGCACGTGCTAGTGTGTGTGTGTTCCTCTATGTATGCTTGTGCATGTGTTTATACATGTGTGTATGCATGTGTTTATGTATATGCATGTGCTTATATGGATGCATGGTGTGTTGTTGTGTTAGTGCATGTGTGAATGTTTGTGTATTTGTGTGTGTGTGCACGTGTATGCATAGGTATGTGTTTGTTCGTGTGCTTGTGTGTATGTTTACGTGCATGTGTGAGTGTGTGTGTTTATACATGTGTGTGCTTGTCTTTGTGTACATGCATGTATGTGTTGTTGTGCAAGTATATCTGTGTATATTTGTGTGTTTGTGTATGCACGTACATGTGCGTATTCATGTATTTGTATGTGCATCTGTGTCATTCTATATTTGTGTGTGGATCTACGTGTGTGTCCATGTGTGTATAGGGGGTGTGTATTTGTGTGTTTGTGCCTGTGTATATGTGTGTGTGTAGGGTTGAGGGAGTGTGTGTAGGGTTAGGGGGTGTGTGCATATGTGTGTGTGTGTTCAATGGTGTTGGTGTGTGTGTGTGTGTTTGTGTGTATGGGTGTTTTGTGTGTGTGTGTCTATGTGTGTGCAAGTGTGTGTGTGTGGGTGCATGTGTGTGTTTTCATGCATGTGTTTGTGTGCATGCATGTAATGTGTCTACATTTTATGCACATGTGTATGTGAGCATGTGCATTTGCATGTCTATATATATGTGTGTGTATTTTTGTGAGTGTGTTTGCATATATGTATTGATTGGTGTGTGCATGTTTATGTGTGTTTGCACATGAGTCTAACCCTATATGTGGCTATACATGTGTAGGTGTGTGTGTCCATGTGCTTTTGCATTTGTGTGTGTGTGTGTATGTGACGGTATGTATTTGTGTGCCTACGTGTGCATGTATGCATGTGTGTGAGTGTGGGCATTTGGATGTCAATGTGTGCATGTGCATATGCATGTGTGTGTAAGCATCTGTGTACCTATGAGTGCATGTTTGTTTGCACGCATGTATGTGCATATGTGTACATGCATATGTGCATGTGTGTGTGTGTCTATATGATTATTTGTGTGCGTGCGAGTGTGTGTGAGTGTGCTTTTTTACATGTCTATCCATGTTTGTGTGTGTGTGCATGTGTGTGTTTGTGTATGTGTGTGCATGTGCATGTGTGTGTGTGTGTGGTTATGTTTATGAGTATGTATGTGTGGGTGTGTGTGTGAGTATGTGACAATGTGTGTGTAAACATACATGTGCTTATGCTTGTTTGCACATGTACACATGTAGGTGTGTATGTGTGTGCAAGCATGTGTGTGTGCATGTTTGTGTGTCCTATGCATGCTTGTGTGTAGATGTGTATGTGCACGTGTGCATACGTGTGTGCATGAATGTGCTTGTGTATGCCTATGTGTTTGTTTGCATGTGTGTAAGTGTGCTCGTGTGTGTTTGCATGTGTGTGCTAGTGCACATGCATGTTTGCTCCTGTGTGTGTGTATGTGTGTGAGTATACATGTGTGTTTGTTTATACATGTGTATGCATGTATGTCTATGTATGTGTGTGTGTTCTTTGTGTGCATGCATTTACATATGTGCATGTATGTATGCAGGTGCATGTGTTTGAGTGCGTGTACATGTGCTCGTATAATGGTGGCAAAACACGAGATTTTGAGTTACATTGTAATGTCACCAAATCAAAGCAAAATGTTTAAAAAAATGAAATAAATTGTTCAAAAAGTTTCATTCCATTATATTAAGGAGATTGAGTTTGACAATCAAGATAAAAAAAATTAGGTACAAATTGAAATGTCTCATAATACATGCAAAATCTTAGAAAATAAAATACTTAAAAATAAAAAAAATGAATATTTAATTAGATAGAACTCATTGAGATGAATCCTATGACCTTTGTTTCATTTTGATCTGATCTCGTTCACAATTATTACGAATTACCGAAATAAATAAGAATAAATAAAAATATTTTTATTTTAATATTATATATATGTATCTCAAATCCAAAATTAGGTAAATTAAAATCATATAATGTAAGCAAATCAAAGCTATATAAAGGTAACGCGAGGGGTGAAATCTAATTTTGTTATGATATAGCCAAATCAAACTGAATAATTTAAAGAAATTAAATACATTATATAAGAATGTTGCATTCCAAGTTACTAAAAAGAACGAGTGTAACATCATCAATCATCAAATCAAATACGAATTAAAATTACTTGTAAAGCAAGGAAAATTTTCATAAATTAAAAAATTATAAATATAAAAAATGAATATTTAATTCATAGAGCTCATTGATTGTAGTCCAAATGTGTTTATTTTGTCTCCAGGATGATTGAAATTAGTGTGAACAATAGAAGTAAATAGGCATAAAAATTAATGAATTATTATTTAAATGTTAAGTACATATAATTATTTTTACTAAAATAATATAAATTGAAGCAAATTAATATAATAAATCTAAGTGATGTAAAGGCCATACTAAAGAAAAATTCAAGTTTCACATTAAAAAATGAAATAAAAGAAATATTTAAAAATTGAGATAAATTATAAAAGAAAGTTGCATTCAATATACTAAAGAGATCAACTGTAGTATAGTCAGTACTTAAATCAGGTATGAATTAAAAATATCTCAAAAAGTATAACAAAGCATTAGAAAAAAAATATTTAAAAGTATAGAATTGAAAATTTAATTTCATAGAGGTTGTTAAGACTAGTTTAGTGATAATTATTTCATCTTGATGAGAGCTCATTTAGAATTACTATAAATTACCAAATTAAATAAGCTTAAAAGTAAATAATATTAAAGATAAAATGAGATAAATTGAAGGAATATAATACAACTAAATCAAAGTGATGTAAAGGCCACACCATAAGAGACTAAGAGTTGCATATTAATCAAATCAAATCAAAGAAAAAATTTGTAAAAATAAGATAAATTTTTTGGGAAAGTTTAATTCTAACATATTAAGAAATAAATTTAAGTAAAATATCTAGAATTTTCAAACTATGTTTGAAGCGAAATGCCTCCTAAAGAATATCAAAATCATGGAAAATTAAATATTTAAAATCATAAAAATCAATATTTAGTCCGATAGAACTTGTTGAGACAAGTCTAATAATATTTTCTTTATCACAATGTGACCTTTTTTGGAATTAAAAGGAATAAACTAAATCAACAAAAATATATTAAATTATTGGTTAGAAATTAAATTATATATATTAAAGTAGAAATGATATAATTAGAAATAATGTAATATGATCAAATAGAAGACATATAATGATCAAATAAGATAAGACTTAGAGTTACATAACATTATAACTAAAATAAAAATAAAAAATTTGAAGAAAAGAGATAAATTCATGGGAAACTTGATTCCATGATATTGAGAAGAACTAGCACAATGTCCTTGATAATTATCATATAAGAATTAAAATATCTAGTAGAGCATGCAAAAAACTAGAAAACTAAATATTTAAAATTTTAAAAATAAATATTTAATTGGATAGAGCCCATTGAGATGAATCTATTGACATTGTTTCTTCTCTAGTGGACATCTTTTCAATCAACTATAATTCACCAAAGTAAATAATAAAATAGATGACAAATTATTTATTTAATATTAAGTGAAAATATTTTAAGATTAAAATGAGATAAATTGAAGTAAAGTAATATACCCAAATCGAAGTAATGTGAATGACACACGAGAGGAGAATTAAAGCTTCATTGTAATGTGACAAAATGAAAGCTAAAAATGTGGAAAACTAAGATAAATTAAATGAGAAAGTTGCACTTTGAGATACTGAGAAAATTAAGACTAACACCTTCGATTATCAAATAAGGTAGAAATCAAATTATCTTGAAAAACTCATCAAAATTCTAAATGTTTAAATTTTTTAAATTATAAAATGAATATTTAGTTTGATTGATACCATCAAGACAAGTTAGATAATGTTTGTTTTATCTCTATTGAATCTTATTTAGAATTACTATGAATTAAAATTAAAGAATAATAAATTATTATTTAAATACTAAGTAAATATATATCAAAGTTGAAATGAGATAAATTGAAAAAATAATAATACAAACAAATTATGGTAGTATAAGGGTTAGATGAGAGGAGATTCCAAGTTACATAGTAACATAAATAAGTTAAAGATAAAAAGTTGAAGAAATGAGATAAATTGTAATGATAGTTTCGTTCCAATATACAAAAGAGATTGAGTTTAATATCTTCAATAATGAAATCAGGTAGCAATTAAAATAACATGTATTGTGTGCAAAATATTAGAAAATAAAAATATTTAAAAATAAAAAAATAAACATTTAATTAGTTGAAGCTCATTAGGATGAGTCTAATGACATTTATTTTATTTTGATCAAATCTCGTTTGTAATTACTATGGATTGCCAAATAAATAAGCATAAATAATAAAACAAATATTATTTAATATAAAATAAATTTAAATAATTTAATATAAGAAAATCAAAGCATTATAAGGGTCACATGAAAGGGGAATTAGAATTTCATCGTAATATAACCAAATTAAAGTTAATAATCTAAAAAAGTGAGATAAATTATATAAAAAAGATGAATTCTAAGTTACTAAAAATATCAAGTGTACCATCATTATTCCTAAAAGTAGGTAACAAATAAAATGTCTGGTAAAGTAGGTAAAATCTAAAAACTTAAATATTAAAAGAAAATAAATGTTTAAATGGTAGTGCTCATTAAGATTAGTTGAATGATATTTGTTTCATCTCCAAAAGACATTGTTTAGAATTATTGTGAATTTCCTAAATAAATAAGAACAAATAATAATAAATTAATATTTAATATAAATTAAATATATTTAAATCTTACTTAAATAATATAAATTGAAGCAAATTAATATAACAAATTCAAAACATTATAGAGGTTATATCAAAAAAGAATTGAAGTTTCATTGTTATATAACTAAACAAAAATAAAACTTTTTTAAAAATGAGATAAATTATAAAGAAAACTTGCATTCAACATACTGAGGAGATGGAGTACAACATCCCTCATCACCAAAACAACTATAAATAAAAAATGTCACATAAAGAATGCTTAAGAATTAGAATGTATAATATTTAAAAAAATATATAAATTAATATTTAATTTGATAGAGGTCTTCGAGATGAGTCTAACAATGTTATTACTTTTTTATCAAACCTCATTTGAAATTACAACAAATTTCTAAAATTAAATATTCTTAAATAATAAGATATTATTATTTTAATATTAAGTAAATAATACTACTATGAAATGAGTGAAATTAAAGCAATGTTAATATAGAAAAATCGAAGTGATGTAAATGCCATGTCATAATATAGTAAGAGTTACATAATACATAACCAAATAAAAGTAATAAATTTGAAGAAATGAAATAAAAGTTTTTGGAAAGTTGAATTCCAAGATACTAAGGAGATTAAGAGAATTATCCTAGATTTGTTAAATTAGGTATGAATTTAAATGTCTCTTAATCAATGCTAAAATCATTGAAAAAAAAATATTTAAAATTATTAAAATGATATTTAATTTGATAGAACTCATTAGGATGAGTCCAATTATTGTATTATTGACTCATAGTCACGGTTTTTTTTATGATAACAAAGCATAAATATTTTTATTTAATTTTTATAAATGAATTTTCATATTTTTGGTTGCTCATGGTCATGTTCATGGAAGAGTTCAAAGAAGAAGATGAACAAATGTCAAATCCCATTAAGATCATCTTGGTTGGTGTGGCAAACCATCAAGAGATACATTTTCATTTTAATTTTAGATATTTCAAAATTACTTTGATTAGAATATTAAGCTTCATTAAAGTTTTTATCATATGGCACATAAATTAGATAAAAATTAATCATTTTAGAAAAATATTTAGATTTCTAATATTTTTTATATTCTCCTTAATTATGTTGACCATCATTTTACAATAATTATATCTTTAAAATCCTTATTTAATCTATTATAAAAAATATGTTATGATTGTATTAATTAATTTGTAAAAGTTTAAAAATAACCTAACCCACTCATCAAAGCAAGAAGCTACTTTGGGTCAAGGAAATTGATTATCTTCAACATGTTTGGTGTAGAAAATGGTCACATACTCAAATTTTGCATGGTTTAAGTGCTCTAGATTAGATTATCAGTCCTGGCTCCATATATTCAATATAATAAATAATTGTCATGTACAGATGATGCAAAGCCTTAAAAACATAATATATTTTCTCTACTATGTAATATGGGACTAAACCAAACCATTATGTTTATGCAACATGTTCTCAATTTGTGGGACTAACTAGAGCCATCCGATTATACAATTTTATGGTCAAAGATCCTAATCTTAATTACTTTTTAGAACTCTTAATTATATCTTACTTTCAATCAAGCTATTTTACGTCGCATGATCCATGCTTATTATGCACGTAAGATCTACATGCAGTTGTTAGTGGATGATTTAGATCAAATGATCCTATCCAAATCATATTTCTAAAGATTGCCAATTGAATTTTTTTGTTTGATCATATAGTTTTCATAATCGAATGGTCCCAGACCATTTGATTGATCACTTCTATATAACAGCTCCTTTGGTCATTATTTTGAGCCATATATTTTTATTTAAATAAAATAGAGTACACTAGAAAATTTTATAATGGCCATTTTTCCAATTTTGTAAGTATTTTTAGTCATTGAAAATTTTCTATAAATAAAAGAATTTTTTAGTAAAATTGACTGATGAACTTTTATGCAATCTAAAGAAAATTTTTAAGCCACTACAACCAAGCCGTTAGTAGCATGATCATTGTCACATTCCTATACTTATCTCAATCCTTACATTTTGTAACTTTGATTTTGTTGTCTTTTATGAGAATAATTTTTTTTGGCAAAACATAATAGAATCTAAAAAACATATCTACAAATATAAAAATAAATATTTAATTAGGAAGAGCTTATTGAGATAAGTATAGGGATGTTTGTTTCATCTTTACAAAACATCATTTGGAATTACTATATAATAAAAACTTAAATAAGCATAAATAATAAAAAATATTATTTTAATTTATATTAAATATCTGATAAAACTAAAATGAGATAAATTGAAGCCATTTAAAATAACCAAATTAAAAGAAAGTAATAATCATGAAAAGGAGAATAGGTGTTTCATAGTAAAATAACCAATTGAAAAGTGATATTATTTTTAAGCGAAAGGGCATTCCGAGATACTAGGGAGATGAGTATAACATCCTCGATCATTAAATTAGTTACAAATGAAAATATGTCTTAAATCATACCAAAATCCTAAAAATTAAAATATTTAAGTCTTATTTGGAATTATAAAAATTATAAATATAAATAAGCATAAATAATAATAACATATTATTTTAATATTACATAGATGTATATTAAAGCCAAAAAGAGATAAAATAAAACAATTTAATCTAACTAAATCTAAATCTTATAAAAACTCACAAGAGAGGAGAATTAGATTTTCATAGAAATATAACTAAATCAAAGTAAAAATTTTGAAAAAATATTTCAATTTATTAAATAAGTTAATTATAACCTCAATAGTCATCAAATTAAAAATGAATCAAAATATTTCATAAGAAATGCCAAAGGTGTAGAGAAAACATATTTAAAATAATAAAAATAATAATAAAATAAAGCTCATTACGATTAGTCTAATAATGTTTGTTTCATCTTGATCAACCCTCATTTGGAATTACAACGAATTGTCATAATAAAAAAATAAATAATAATAAGTTATTATTTTAATATTAAGTAAAAATATTTTAAAGCTAAATTAAATTATTGAAGCAATGTAATATTTCCAAATTAAAGTAATGTAAATGACTTATGCAAGGAGATTTAGAGTTACATAGTCTTATAACTAAACAAAAATGAAAAGTTTGAAGAAAGGAGATAAATTGTATAAGAAATGTATTCAAATCTAAATATAGATAAATAATATTTAAATTAATAAATCTTATCCATATGAGTTCAAGAAAGCTTGTTTCGACTCAATCAAACCTCATTTGGCAATGACAGCTATTTAAATGAGCATAAATATTTTTAAATTATTTTTTAAAATTTAGTAAATATGTGGGAAAAATGAAATGAAATAAATTGAAGCAATGTAAAATAACAAAATCAAAACAATGTAAGGATCACACGAGAGGAGGATTACTTTCTTAATACAAAATAACAAAAATGAAACCTAAACATTTTAAAAAAATTAGACGCTTTGTTCTAAAAAGCTTGTACTCTAAGATACAAAGAAAATTTGTTGTGATATCCTCGATCATCTAATTAGATATGCATTAAAAAGCCTCACAAAATATGCTAAAAACTTAAAAATTAAAATATTAAAAAATATAAAAATGAATATTTAATTAGATAGAGCTCATGAAGATGAGTCTAATTATATTTATTTTGAGTCAATCAAACATATTTTGGATTTACTATGAATTAACAAATTAGCTAAGTATTAATAAACAATTAGTTTAATATTAAGTAAATATATGTTAAAGATTAAATGAGATGAATTGATACATTGTAACATAACCAAAACAAGTTGATGCAAAAGTCATATGTTACGAGATTTAGAGTAAAATGAGAATATAAACAAATCAAAGTGAAGAATTTGAAGAAATGGGATAAATTATTTGGAAAAGTCCAATCTAAGATACTAAGGTGATCGGGAGTGACATCTTCGATCATCAGATTAGGTAGGAATTAAAAATGTCTCAAAAATTACAAAAAATCCTAAGAAACTAATTTTTTAAAAAATATTAATATGAATATTTAATTAGATAAGACTCATTGAGATGAGTTCAATGACATTTTTTATCTTAATGGGACCTCGAATGGAAATATTGTGAATTACCAAAGTAACTATACATAAACAAAAAATATTATTTTAATATCAACAAATTATATTAATACCAAAATGAGATAAATTGAAATAATGTAATATAAATAAATAAGAAAATAAAGGTCATAGGAGGAGAATTAAAAAATCATTGTAATTTCACCAAATCAAATCGAAAAATTTGAGAAAATAAGATCAAGTTTATGACAAAGTTGAATTCCCAGAGACTAAGAAGATTGATTATAACATCTTCTATCATTGCATTAAGCACAAGTCAAAATTCCTACTAAACTATGCCAAACCTAAAGAAAGTAAAATATTTCAAAATATTGAAAAAAATAATCTAATTAGATAGAACTCATAAAGATGAGTCCAACAATATTTGTTTCATCTTAATAAAGCATCATTAGGAATTGTTATAAATTGCCAATGTAAATGATCATTAAAAATAAAAGAAATATTATTTTAATATTAAAGAAAATATACATTAAAATTGAAGTGAGATAAACTAATATAATGTAATATAACTAAATAAAAGTGATGCAATGGTCACATGAGAGGAGAATTAAATTTCATAGAAATATAACAAAATAAAATCAAAACATTTGAAGATAAATTATAAATTGTATTGAAAAGTTGTATTCCAACATAGTAAAGCGGTTTAGTGTATAATCATCGATAGTTAATATGGTTCGTGAAGCTTGCCAATGCCTTAGAAAATAAAATATGAAAAAATATAGAAATAAATAATTGTTTTGGTAAAGCTCATCAAGATGAGCTCAACAATATATGTTTTGTCTTGATAAGGAATCATTTAGAATTACTGTGAATTACCAAACTAAATATGCACAAATAATTATATATTATAATTTTAATACTAATTAAATAAATATTAAAATTAAGATGAGATAAATTGAAGCAATGTGATCTAACAAAATCAAAGAGATGTAATTACTATACATGAGGAGAGTTAGAGATTGATAGTAAAATAACTACATAAAAAGGAAAACTCCAAGGTTATGTGATAAATTGTACTCAAAAGTTGCATTCTAAGATACTGAAAAAATTGAGTATGACATCCTTAATTATGAAATCAAGGTGAATAAAAAATCATGCCAAAACTTTAAAAAATAAAGTACTTTAAAAAAATATAAAAATGAATATTTAATTAGATAATGCTCATCAAGATGAGCCCAACAATGTTTCCATTGTCTTAAGTAGATATCATTTGGAACTATAACGGCAAAAGAAAATAAGCATAATTAAAAATTATTTTTTGTAATGTTAAGTAAATGTATATATAAGCTAAAAGAACATAAACTGAAACAATGTAATATAACCAAATTAAAATGATGCAAATGTCATATGTGGGAAGAATTAGTCTTAGTAAATACCAAGTCAAGGCAAAATTTTTTAAAAAATGAGATAAATTGTTTAGGAAAGTTTCATTCCAAGATAATAAGAATGAGTGCAATATCCACGATCATTAAGTTGGGGATAAGTCAAAATGTCTTATAAAATGTGCCAAAATTCAATAACAAAAAATTTAAAAATAAAGAAATGAATATTTAGTTTGATGAAGCTCATCAAAATAGGTCTAATGATGTTTGATTTGTCTCGAATGGACCTCATTAGGAATTACACTGAATTACAAAATTAAATAAGAATTAATAATAATAAATTATTATTTTAAAATTAATTATTATATATTAAATCTAAAATTAGATTAATTAAAGCAATATAATATATCCAGAGAAAAATAATATAAAGTTCACATGATAAGATATTTAGAGTTACATTGTAATATAACTAATTCAAAACAAAAACTATGAAAAAATGAGATTAATTATATAGAGAAGTTGTATTTCAAGCTAGTAAGGAGATAGAGTATAACAACCTTGATTATGATATAAGATACAATATTGATATCTCATAAAGCAAACAAAAATCCTATAAAATAAAATATTTAAAAAAATTAAAAAGAATATTTAATTTGATAAAGCTCCTTAAAACCACTTTAATGATGTTTGTTTCATTAAGATTAGACCTTATTTTGAATTACTATGACATATAAATTTAAATAACCATAAATAATAATAAATTATTATTTTAATATTTAAGAAATATGTAATATAAACAAAATGATATAAAATGAAGCATTAACAAATTAATGAAGTCAAAATAACCTAATAGTCTTATGAGAAGAGTGTTATAGTTTCATAGTTAAATAAACAAATGAAATATAAAAATTTGAAAAAGTTAAATTATTGAGTGATATATCCTCAATTATCAAACTTGGAACAAACTAAAATGCCTCATAAAACACATTAAAACCATAGAAAATAAAATATTTAAAAATAAAAAAATAAATATTTAATTTGATAAAGCTCATATAAGTAAATCTAATAGCATTTGTTTTTTCTATCAAATCTTGTTTAGAATTATTGTGAATTGCTAGAAAATAAGCATAAATAATATTAAAGTAATATTTTAATATTAAAAAATAATATACTAAATATGAAATTAAAAAAACTGAAATGTAACATAATAATGTCAAAGTGACATGAATGTCTAACAAGAAGAGATTTAGAGTTACACTACAATATAACCAAATCAAAACAAATAATTTGAAGAAATGGGATAAATTATATGAGAAAGTCATACTCCAAGATATTGAGTTTGAGTATATCATCCTTAATCATTAAATTAGGTGCAAATCAAAATATCTCATAAATCATAAAGAAATCTTAAAATATTTAAAAATATAAATATGAATATTTAATTTAATAAAGCCTATCATGACGAGTTGAATGACATTTTTTCATCTTGATCAGACCTCAATTATAACTGATGTGAATTAATAACGTAAATAACAATAAATGATAATAAATAATAATAAATTATCATTTTTAAATAAAAAATATATATGAATGTTGAAATGAGATAAACTAAACGAATGTAATACAAACAAATCAAAACATTGTAAGCATCACATAAGAAAGAAATTAGAGTTTCATAGCAATGTAATAAAATAAATCAAAAGGTTTGATAGAATGAGACTATAAGTGAAAGTAGCAATCCAACATACTAAGGAGATTGGTTGGAACATCATTAATCATCAAATTATGTATGAATCTTAATGCTTACTAAATCATATAAAAAACCTAGAAATTAAAATATGGAAAAAAATAATTTAATTGGATAGATCACATAAAGAGGAGCCCAATGAAGTTTGTTTTTATTAAGATGAAACTTTATTCGAAATTACTATGAATTTTCAAATTAAACAAGGCTAAAAATAAAAATTTTAGTTTTAATTTTAAGTAAATATATATTAAAGATTAAATGAGATAAAATGAATTAATATCATATAACTAAATAAAAGTGTTGTAAACATCATACATGAAAAGAATTATAGTATCAAAATAATATAATAAAATCAAAGGAAACATTTATATAAAAAGATAAATTACATTAGAAAGTTGTATTCTAAGATACTAAGGAGGTCAAGTGTATCATCAATGATCATCAAACCAACTATGAATAAAAAGCAAGCCATAACCCTAAAAAATAAAATATTTAAAAATATAGAAATGAATATTTTTTAGATAGAACGTTTTGAGATGAACCTAATGTCATTTGTTTCATTTAGAGAGCCCCTTTTTAGAATTACTATACATTACAAAATTAAATATGCATAAATGATTATAAATTCTTTTTTATAATATTAAATAAATATATTATTAAAGTTTAAATGAGATAAGTTGACGAAATGTAAACAAAAAAACCAAAGTGATGTATACGTTACATGAGTATAAAATAAGAGTTTCATGGTAACATAACCAAATTAATACCAAATATTTGAAGTTGTGAGATGAATTATATAAGCATGTTATTTTCCATGATACTAAAGAGCTTAAGTAAAATATCTTTGATCATCAGATTATGTATAAATCAAAATGTCTTAAAAAGCAAGCTAAAATCCAAGAAAATAAAATATTTAAAAATTAAAAATTGATCACTTAGATATAGCTCATCAAAATGGGTCTAACAACATTTCATTCATCTCAATTGATCTTTTTTGGAATTATTGTGTACTATAACAGAAAAATAAATAAGTAATAATTAATTATTATTTTAATATAAAGTAAATATATATTAAAGTTGAATTAAAATAAATTGACGCAATGCAAAATACTCTAAACAAACCATTGTAAATGTCACATGTTTGGAGGATTAGAGCTTCATAATAATAAAATAAATCAATGTGAAAACTTTGATGAAATGATATGAATTGTCCGAGAAAATTACTTTCTAATATAAGAATAAGATTGGGTGTAATGTCATCGATTGACAAATCAGGAACAAATCACAATGTCTCACATAATCTGTCAAACCTCTATAAATATAGAAATGAATATTTATTAGATGGAGATCAATACGATGACTATAATGACGTTTGTTTCATCTTAATCAATCCTCATTTAGAATTCCTACATAATAGAAAATTACAAAAAAATAAATAATAACAATTTATTATTTTAGAGTCAAGTAAATCTACATTAAAGCTGAAACAAGATTAATTAAAAGTTTCTAATATAACAAAATGATAGTAACACAAAGGTAACATAAGAGGAGATTTAAAGTTACATGCTAATATATTCTAATTGAATAGAAAACTTTGAAGAAATGTGATAAATTGTATGAGAAAATTACATTCCAAGATATTATGGAGATTGAGGATAAAATCCTTAATTATTAAATTAGCTAAGAATCAAAATGAGAACATGCCAAATCACTAGAAAAAATATTTAATAATATATAAATTAATACTTAATTAGATATATGGCATCAACATGAGTCTAATGTCATTTCTTTCATCTTGATTTGATCTCACTTGCAATAACTATGAATTACCAAGTTAAAAAAGCATAATTAATTACAAGTTTTTGTTTTAATACTAATTGAATATATATTATAAATGGAATAAATAAACGTAAGCTATATAACTTAATGAAATCAAGATGATATAATGGTTACATGATAGAAGAATTAAAGTTTCATAATAATGTAACAAAATTAAAGAAAAATATTTGAGGAATTGAGAGAAAATATATGAAAAAGTTATATTCCATGATATTAAGGAGATTGAGTATAGCATTCTGAAAAGTTAAATTAGGTAAGAATCAAAATGTGTCATAAATGGTACCAAAACTTTAAAAAATTAAATATTTTAAAAAATAAAATCAAATATTTTCTTTAATAGTGCTCATTTTGATAATTTTGACATCTTTTCGTCTCAATAGGCATCTTTTAGATTTACTATGAATTATTAATTTAAAAAAATATTAATAATAATAAATTATTATTCTAATATTCATCAAATATATAGTAAAATTGAATTGTGATAAATTGAAGATAATATGTGAAAGCTTGACATTATAAAGGACACATGGGAGGAAATTTAGCATTAAGTAGCAATATAACAAAATCAAAGAAAAACAAAATTAAAAAAATTAGATAAGTTATGTAAGAATGTTGTATTCCCAGATTTCAAGGAAATCAAGTGTAATATTTTTTAACATCAAATCAGTTATGAATCAAAATTTCTTACAATGTTTGCAAAATTCTTAAAAAATAAAATATTTGAAAATATTAAAATAAATATTTAATTGGATAAAGCTCGTCAGGATTATTCCAATGATGTTTATTTTACCTTGTTGGGAGCTTATTTGGAATTATATGAATTATCGAAGTAAAAAACCTAAAATTATAAATTGTTATCTAATATTAAGTAAATATATATTAAAGTTGAGATCATAAAAAGTGAAAAAAATTTTTCTAACCAAATTAAATTGATGTCAAGGTTATATGAGAAAAGAATTAGAGTTTCATATTACTATAACAATATAAAAAAATTAAAGTAATGAGATAAATTATTTTATAAAGTTGTATTGTAAGATGCTAAGGAGATTGAGTATAACATCATCAATCATCAAATCAAGTATGAATTAAAATGTCTCATAAAAAAGTTTTCAAAACTAAAGAAATTAGCATATTCAAAATGATAAGAAAAGAATTTTTATTTACATAGAGCTTGTTAAGTCGACTCCAACGACGTTTGTTTAATCTGGATGGAACGTCATTTAGAATTATAATTAATTATTAATATTAATAAACGTAAATAATAATAAATTATTATTTTAATATAAATAAAATATATATCAAATGTAAATTAAAATAAATTAGTATAATATAATACAACAAAATTGTGTAGATGTAAGAGTCACTCGAGAAGAGATTTTGAATTTCATAATAATATTAAAAAAATTAAAATAAAAATTTGAATAAAAGAGATAAATTATATAGAAAAGTTATATTCTAAGATACTAAAAAGATTAATGTAACATCCTTAATCATCAAATCAAATACAAATTAAAATAACTTATAAAGCATGCCAAAATCTTAAAAAACAAAAAAATTTAAAAATAATAAAAAATAAATATTTAGTTTGACAGAACTCCTTAAAATCAAATTCAAATATGTTTTTATGTCTCAATTAGACCTCGTTTGAAATTATTATAAATTACCAAAAATAAATAAGCATAAATAATTAAAAATTATTATTTCTTTATTAAAGAAGTATATATTAAAGTTGAAATGAGATAAATTATAGCAATATAAAATAACCAAATCTAAGTGATGTAAATGTAACACTTTGGGAGATTTAGAATTACATAATAATATAACAAAAGCAAAGCTAAAATGTTTAATAATTGAGATAAATTATATGAGAAAAGTATACTATGAGATAGTAAGGACATCAAGTATAACATCATTGATCATTAAATCATAATTGAATAAAAAGTTCTAAAACAACAAGCCAAGCTATACAAAATAAAATATTTTAAAATATGAAATCATATACTTTTTAGATGCAGCTTGTAAATATAAGTCTAATGGCTTTTTTCTTATCTCATTCAAAGTTAACTGAGAATTATTTTGAATTAAAAAATAAAATAAAAATGAATAATAAGAAAATATTCTTTATATATTAATTAAATATATCTTAAAACTATATTGAGATTAGTTAAAGTGATTGAATATAATCAAATCAAAGTAATGTAAAGGTCATACAAGTGGAGATTTCGAGTTATATTTTTATATAACAAAATAAAAAAAAATAAAGTATTAAGATGAATTGTATTAGAAATTTACATTCTAAGATACCAAGGAGATTAACTATAATTCTTTTATCATCAAATTTGATGAAAAAAAAATTTCTCACATGATGACCTAAAATCTAAGAAAATAAAATATTTAAAGATTATAAATATAAATATTCAATTGGATAAAACTAGTTGAGATGAGTCTAAGAACTTTTTCTTCATCGAGATTTAACCTCATATAGAATTATTAAAAATAAAAATTTAATTAATCATAATTATTAATTAATTATAGTTTTATATCTAAATAAAATATAATAAAGCTAAAATGTGATAAATAAATGCATTGTAATATATCTAAATCATGATGATATCAAGGTCACATAAGAGAAAACTTAGAGTTACATAATAAAATAACTAAATCAAAGCAAAAAAATTAATGAAATGAGGTAAATTGTTTGAAAAAGTTGCATTTGAATCCTAAAGAGTCTGAGTCTTACATCATCAATCCTAATATCAAGCATGAATCAAAATTTCTCATAAGACATGGCAATGCTATAGAAAATAAAATATTTAAATATTTAAAAATGAATGTTTTATTAGATAAATCATGTCAAAATAAGTTCAATAATATTTGTTTCCTCTCCATCAGTACTCATTTGGAATCACTACAAATTACCAATCTAAATAAGCATGAGTAATAATAAATTACTATTTTAATATTCATTAAATATGCAATAAAGATAAAATAAGACATATTATAATAATGTAATAAAATAAAAGCAAAATGATATAAATGTTACTTAAGAGGAAAAGCAGAGTCTTGTAGTAATATATCTAAACTAAAATGAAAACTATGAAAAATTGAGATAAATTGTAAGAAAATATTATATTCCATGATAATATGAAAATCAAGTGTAATATCCTTGATCATAAAATCAGATGTGAAAAATTTTTCTCAAAAATCATGCAAAAAAATTAGAAAAATAAATGTTGAGAAGTATATAAATAAATATTTATTTGGATGAAGCTCGTTGAAACGAATCCAACGATATTTATTTTTTTCTCTATTATACCTTGTTTGGAATTACTATGAATTACCAAGGTGAAAAAACAAAATAAAAAATTAATTATTATTTTTATGTTATGCAAATTTACATAAAAGTAAAAGTGAAACAAATTGAAACAATGTAATATAAGAAATTGAAAGTGATATAAATATCACATGAAAAGAGATCTAAAGTTAAATAGTAATATAATAAATCAAAATAATATAATGATCACATGATACAAAATTTGTAGTATAGTAATAATATGACAAAGTCAAAGAGAAAAATTAGAATAAATAAAGTAAATTGTATGAGGAAGGTACATTTTAAGTCACTAAGGAGATCGAGTATAATATCCTCATTAGTTATATCATGTACGAATTAAAATGTCTCTCTAAGCATACCAAACCCTTAAACAATAAATTATCTTTAAATATAGGGATAAATATTTACTTGATAGAGGTCTTTAAGATGAGGCCAATGAGTTTTGTTTCATCTTAATCCCTATATATTTGGAATTACTGCAAATTATCAAATCAAATATGCATAAATAAAAATAAATTATTTTTTTAATATTAACTAAATATATATTATAGTAGAAATAAGATAAATTGAAGAATGATAATCTAAACAAATCAAAGTTTAGTAAATCATAATTGAGAGGTGAAATATATATTCATAATAGTATAACAAAATGAAAGTAGAACATTTTAAGTTGTGCGATAACCTTTATTGGAAAGTTAGATTCCAAGATACCAAAGAGAATGAGTATAATGTCTTTAATCATCAAATCAGGTACAATTTAAAAAAATTTCAAAAATTATGGCTAAACTCAAGAAAAATATTCCAAAATATTAAAATTAATATTTAATTTAATTATTAAAAATTATCAAAATAAATAAGTGAATAATAATAAATTATCATTTTAATATTAAGTAAATATATTAAAAAGTTGAATTTGTATAAAGTGAAGCAAAGTAATATATCTATATCAAAATCATGTAAATGTCACATGAGATGATAATTAATGTTTCATAGTTACACACCAAATAAAATAGAAAATTTTGAAGAAAAGAGATAATTTGTAGGGAAAAGTTGTGTTTTGAGATAATAACGAGATCAACTGTAATATCCTTGATTATCAAATCTGGTACAAATCAAAATGTCTATAAAGAGAGCAAAACTAAAAAAAAAATGTAAAATTTTGAAAATTAATTTTTAATTAGATAGAGGGCATTAAGACTTTATTTGGAATTATAATAAGTAACTAAGCTAAATAAGCATAAAAGATAATATATTATTATTTTAATATGAAGTGAAAATATATTAAAACCAAAATAAGATTAATTGAACCAACCTAATATACCAAAATAAAAAGATATGAAGGCTATGCAAGAAGAGATTTAGAGTTACATAATAAAATAACCAAATTAAAGTGAAAAATCTGGAAAAAAATGAGATAAATTATACAAGAATGTTACATTCCAAGATCCTACAGAGATCAAGTGTAATATTCTCGTCATTAAATCAGAAAAAAAAAAGAAATATCTCACAAAGCTTCCCAAAATCTTAAATATAAAATGTTTACAAATATAAATATGAATGTTTAATTGAACAAAGCTCATCGACTGTAGTTCAATAACATTTATTTTGTCCCAATTGAACCTCACTTCAAAATTACTATAAATTACAAAACTAAAAAGAAATAAATAATAATAAATTATTATTGGAAAGTTAGTTAACGTATATTAAAGCTAAAATAAGAAAAATATAAGTAAAGTAATTTAATAAAATCATGATAATGTAGGGAGTTGAGAGAAGATTTAAACTTACATAATTTTATGTCCAAATCAAAATAAAACATTTGAAGAAAAAGAGATAAATTGTAGGTGAAAGTTACATTCCATGATAAAAAGGAGATCAAGTAAAACATCCATGATCATTAAATCATATACTAATCAAAATATCTTATAAACCATACCAAAATCTTACAAAATAAAAATATTTAAAAATATAAAAATTAATATTCAATTTGATAGGGCTTATGAGCACAAGTTCAATGATTTTTTTTTTGTCTCAATCAAGTCTTGTAAAAATACTAATTTAAAAAAGCAGAAATAATAATCCAATTTTATTTTAATACTTCTTAAATATTTTTTAAAAATAAAATGAGATAACTTAAAGCAATGTAATATAACTAAATCAAAGCAATATAAATATCACATGAAAGGATATTTGGTATTCCAAAGTAACATTACTAAAGCAAAGTGAAAAATTTGAAGCTAAATTGTATAGAGAAGTCGCATTCTAAGATACTAAGAAGTGAGAGTGTAACATCTTCAATCAATAAAATAGATACAAAATAAAATGCATCACAATGCATGTAACAACCCTAGAAACAAATATTTAAAACAATAAAATTAAATATTTAATTAGATAGAGCACATCAAGATGAGCTTGATGGCATTAATTTCATCTTGATCAAATTACAATTGGAATTACTATGAATATGAAAAATAAATAAGAAAAAAATAATAATAAACTATTTTCTTAATATTAAATAAATAAATATTAAAGCTAAAATTATATAGATTAAATTAAAATAATATAACTAAGTCAAAGTAATATAAAGATCACACTAGAGAAGATTTAGAGTAAGATAGTAATATAACAAAATCAAAGCGAACGTTTTAAAGAAATAAAATAAATTATTTGAGAAAGTTATAATCCAAGATATTAAAGAGGTCGAGCATAATATCCTCAATTATCAAATTAGGTACGAATGAAAATTTCTAATAAAACATTCAAAACTCCATGAAAAAAACTTCTTAATAATATAGAAATGATTTTGAAAAGGCTCTTGGACATAAGTCCAAAATAATATCAGTCCAACAATATTTGTTTTGTCTTGATTGAACCTCATTTGAAATTACTATGAATTATCAAAGAAAGAAAGCATAAATAATAATAAAATATTATTTTAATATTAAATAAATACATATTAAACCTAAACTTAGATGAATTGAACCAATGTAATATAAATAAAAGAAAGCGATATAACGGTCACACGAGAAAATAATTAAGATATATAACCAAATAATTACTAGAAATTTGTACAAATGAGGTAACTTGTACAAAAAAATAAGTTTTGAGGATACTAAGGAGATGGATTGCAAACTCCACAATTACAAAATAAGGAATGAATCAAAATGTGTTAGAAAACATACTAAACCATAAAAAATATAACTTTTTTAAAAAAATAAATATTTAATTGCATAGAACTCTTATAGTTGAGTCCAATAATGTTTATTTTATCACAATCAGACCTCAATTGTAATTACTATAGATTACTTAATTAAAAGAGAAAGAGTAATAATAAATTAAAAACTTTAGTATTTAATAAATAAATAATAAAGCTAAAATGAGATAAATTGATGTTAAATACCCAAATCAAAATGTTGTAAAGGTCATATAAGAGAAGAATTAGAATTTCATAATAATATAATCACATCTAAGTAAAAATGTTAAAAAATATGACAAATGATATAGAAAATTTATAGTCCAAGATATTGAGGAGATTATGTATAACATCCATAATAACAAAATCATGTACGAATTCAAATTCCTTATGAAGCATGTAGAAAACCAAGAATGAAAATATCTGAAAAAACAAAAATAAATATTTGATTTAATAGAGTTCATAGAGGTTATTCTATTGATTTTTTTTAATCATGATCAAATCTCATTTGAAATTACTATGAATTGCTAAAATTAAATAGGCATAAATAATAATAAATAATTATTTTAATACTAAGTAAAATATGTTAAATCTAAAATAAGATAAATTAAAGAAATGTAATATAATCAGATTAAAGTGAAGTAAAAGTTACATGATAGAAGAATTATAGTTTTATTGAAATAAAATCAAATGAAGGCAAAATATTAGAAGAAATGAGATAAATTGTACGAGAAAGTTCCAAAAAGTAAGAAAGTGCGTATGACATTGTCGATCATTGAATCAGTTACGAATCAAAAAACATCATAATATGTGCCAAAACTTAGAAAATATTTATTTAAAAATATAAAATAAATGTTTATTTGGATAGCATGCATCAAGATAGCTCTAATGATATTTGTTTCATCTTAATCAGTCTATGCTTAGAATTATAAAAAAATTGCCAAAATAAATGACATCAATATTAATAAATAAATATTTTAATTTTAAGTAAAATAAATTAAAGTTGGAATAAGATAAAGTAATGAAATATAATATAAGTAAATGAAAACAATATTAATCTCATATGAGATGAGATTTAGAGTCACAAAGCAACCTTACTAAGTCAAACCAAAACATTTGATGAAATGTAATAAATTACAAGAAAATGTTGCATTCCATGATCCTATGGGTCATATAAGGGGAGAATTAGAGACTCCTAATAATCAAATAATATCAAAAAGCTTGAGAAACAAATATAAATTATTTTAGAAGTTTTCATTCCAAGATACTAATGGGTTGGAGTGTAACATAATTAATCATTAAATCATGTACAAATTATAATATGTCATAAAGTATGCAAAAAGCCTAGATGCTAAAAACATCTAAAATATAGAAATGAATATTTAATTAAATAGAACTCATAGAGACAAGTCCAATGATGTTTTTTTCATCTAAATCAAGCCTAATTTAGAATATTGTGAATTACAAAACAAAATAAGTATAAAAAATAATTAATTATTATATTAATATTAAGGAAAAAGAAATTAAAGTTAAAATGAGATAAACAAAAGTGATATAATATAACCAAATCAAAGTAATATAAAGGTCACATAAAAGCAGAACTAAAGTTTAACAAAAATATAAAAAAACTTAAAGTAAAACATTTGAAGAAATATGATAAATTACTTGAAAAAGTTGAATTCCGAAGGTTAAAAATGATGAGTGTAACATCCTCAATCATCAATTTAGTTATGAATCAAAATAACACACAAAGCAAGCCAAACCTTAGAAAATAAAATACTTAAAAATATAAGAATGAATATTAATTTGAATAAAAGCTCATCAAGATGAGTCAACTAACATCTTTCCCATTTAGATCAGAAAAAATCATATTTACTATGAATTACCATAATAAATAAGTATAAATAATAATAAAGTTTTACATTAATATTAATTAAATATATTTTTAGTTTGAATAAGATAAATTTAACCAATCTAATATAACTAATTTAAATGATGTAAATGTCACATTAGCTGAGATATAGAGTTATATTATGATAAAACAAAATTAAAGTGAAACTTTTGAATAAACGAAAAAATAAGTATAAGAATTTTGCATTCCAATAAAATAAGGAGATCCAATGTAATACCCTCATTTATCAAATTATGTATGAATTGAAATGTCTCATAAAACTTACCTAAATGGTAGAAAAAATATTTAAAAACATAAAAAATATACAAATAATTAAAAAGAACTCATCGAGACTAATCTAGTAATGTTTTTTTCATCTAGAGTAGATCTCATTTGGAATAACTATGAATTATCAAAATAAATAAACATAAATTATAGTAAATCACTATTTTAATATTAATTAAATATATATTAAAGATAAAATGATATAAATTCAAATAATATAATATATCTAAATCAAAGCGATGTAATGGTTGCATGAGAGGTGTATTAGAGTTTCATAGCAATTTTACCAAATCAAAGTAAAAAAATTGAAGAAATATGATAGATTATATAGAAAAATTACATTAAAAGATATTAAGGAGATTGAGTATATTGTCATTGATATTCAAATCATGTACAAATCAAAATATCTTGTAAAACATGTTAAAACTTTTGAAAATAAATTATTTGAAAATATAAAAATAAATATTTAATTGAATAGAACTTATTTAAATGAGTCTAATGACATTTATGAGCTCTATCCATTTAAATATTTTAATTTCTATAGCTTTGGCATATTCTATGAGACATTTTGATCCATATATTATTTTGTATTTCTTCAGTATCTTGGAATGCAACTGTTTTATTCAGTTTATCTAAATTCTAGAAATTTATCATTTTCATTTATTTATGTTGTAACATAACTCTAAATCGACTCTCGTGCGACATTTACATCGCATTGATTTTGTTATATTAGCATCAAATTCTAATTCTTTTTTGGTGCAACTTTTAAATCACTCAAATTTTGTTGTATTTCAATATCTTAATTTCTCTTAATGTAGCTTTAATATATATTTACTTAATATTAAATTAATAATTTATTATTTTTATGGTTATTTATTATTTAATTCTTAGTAATTCTAAACGAGGTTTGATTGAGATGAATCAAACATTGCTAGACTCATCCTAATGAGCTCCATCGAAACAAATATTCATTTTTAAATTTTAAAATATTTTTATTTTCTAGAATTTTTACATGCTTTAAGAGATATTTTGATTTATATCTAATTTAACAATCTAGGATTATACATTCAACCTCTTTAATATCTTCCAATGTATCTTTCACATATAATTTATTTTATTTCATCATTTTTTTTATTTCATTATGTTACTATGTAAATCTAAATATCCTCTTATGTGACCTTTAAATTACTTTGAATTGTTTGTAATACATTACTTCAACTTATATCATTTCACCTTTAATATATGCTTACTTCATATTAAAATAATAATTCAATATTACTTATTTTATTTATTTTGGTAATTCATATTAACTCCAAAAAAGGTCTAATCATGATGAAACAAATATTATTTAACTCATATCAATGAATCTATGTAATTAAATATTAATTTTGAAAAGTTTTAAATATTTTTTCAAAAGTTTGGCATGTTTTACTATATATTATTAATTGTAGCTTATTTGATGATTAAGAATGTTATGCTTGATCTCTTTCTTATCTTTGAATGCAACTTTACTGCATAATTTATCACATTTCTATAGTTGTTTTGCTTTGATTTGATTAATTTACTTTGAAGCTCTAATTCTACTTTAATGTGAACTTGACATCATCTTGATTTGACCATATTAATTTGCTTCAATTTACATCCATTTTTTATTATGTAGTACTTAATATTAAAATAATACATTATTATGCTTTATGCCTTTTACATTAATAATTTATAGTAATTCCGTTCAAGCCATGATTTAGACAAAATAATCAATGTTGGGCTGGTCTCAACTTGCTCTGTCAAGTTAAATATTCATTTATATATTTTTTAATATTTGTTTTAAAATTTTTTTATCAAAACTAGTTATTGTTGAGATGTTTTTGTTCATGCATAATTTGGCCAATGATGATGCTAAAATGAATCTTTTTTGTATCATTGAATTCAACTTTCATGTAAAATGTATCTTATATTGTCAACATCTTCATATTGATATTGTACATTATTATAAAATTCTAATTCAGCTCTCATGTCACCTTCACATCACTTCTATTTTATTATATAATATTTTCTCAATTTATATTATTTTAATTTTAATATATATTTGCTTAATATCATAACAAAAATTCATAATGAAATATGCTTAATTATTTTAATAATTTATAGTAATTTCGAATGAGGCCCAATCAAGATCAAACAAATGTCATAAAACATATCTCAATAAGCTCTATCTAATAAATATTCATTATTTTATTTTTAAGAATCTTATTTTCTATGACTTTCACATGTTTTTATATTTTAATTTGTGCTTGATTGATAATCGAGGATATTACATATAACTTTCTTTGCAAAAAGAAAGCAACTTTCTCATTTAGTTTATCTCGATTTTTTAAATTTTTTATTTTGATTTGATCATATTATAATGTAACTCTAAATTACTATTATGTGACCTTTACATTGCTTTCTTTTAAGTGTATTACATTACTTAATTTTATTTTTTTCTACTTTAATATTGATTTATATTATAATAAAATAAAAATTTATAATTATTTATGCTTATTTATTTTGATGATTCATTATATTTTCAAGTGATGTTTGATTGAGAAGAAACAAATATCTTTAACATGTCATGGCAAGCTCTATCTAATTAAATTTTAATTTTGAATTTTTATAATGTTTTTTATTATTTTAGCATGCTTTATGAGAAGTAATTATTTGTATCTTATTTTGTGATCAAGGATGTTATACTTGATCTCCTTAATTTCTTAGAATGTAACTTTTCTTTATAATTTGTCTCAGTTTTGTAAATGTTTCACTTTGATTTGATCGTTTTACTTTTAGGACTCTTCTAGTATGAACTAAACATCGCTTTGATTTGGTTATACTATATTGCATCAATTTATTTATTTTAACTTTATTATAAATTTATTAAATATTAAAATAATAACTTATTATTATTTATGCATATTTATTTTGTTAATTCAAAATACTTCTAAATGAGCTATGATTAAAATGAAACCAATGTTGATGGATTTTTTTTATTAGTTCAATAAAATTAAATATTTATTTTTATATTTTTAAATATTTTATTCTCTTAAGTTTTGGCATCATTTATGAGATATTTTTATTCATGCCAGATTTAATGATTGAGGATGTTATAATCAATCACTTTAGTATCTTAGAATGTAACCTTCATGTACAAATTATATCATTTCTTCAAATATTTTTCATTGATTATGTTATTATTATGAAATTCTAATTCTTCCCTCTTGTGACCTTTATATCATAATAATTTTATTTTATAACATTATTTCAATTCATATAATTTCATTTTTAAGATATAGTTACTTAATATGAAAATAAAATTAATTATTACTAATACTTAATTACTTTTGTAATACATAATAATTTTAAATAAGGTCTTATGAAATGAAACTAATGCCATTAAACACATCTTGATAAGTAATATTTTATTAAAAATCATGTCAGTATTTTTCAAATATTTTATTTTCTAACTTTGACATGTTTTATGAGACATTTTAATTCATACCTAATTTAATAATCAAGAATGTTACATAGGATTTTCTTGGTATCATGGAATTAAACATTCTCATACAATTTATCTTATTTCTTCAATTTGTTTTTATTTGATCGTACTTTTATGTAACTCTAAATGTCCTCTTATGTGACCTTAGATTGCTTTTATTTGGATATAGTACATTTTCAAAGTTTTGTTATTTTAGATTTAATATACTTCAACTTTATATTAAAAAATATATTTTATTCATATTTACACTTATTTACATTAAACATTCGTAGAAGTTTTAATCAAGGTCTAATCAAGATGAAAAAATGTATTTGGACTCATCTAAAGAAGTTGTATCTAATTAAATATTTGTTTCTACATTTTTAGATATTTTTGTTTAGTTTTGACATGCTTCACAAGACATTATTATTTGTACATTATTTGAGAATTGAGCATATTATAGTCAATCTATTTAATGTCTTAGAATGTAATTTTCCCTTATAATTTATTAGTATGAAACTCTAATTATCTTTTTATGCGACCTTTATAACATTTTAATTTGATTATATTACATTATTTTAATTTATTTTACTTCAACATTATCATATATTTGGGTGCATGCATTCATGTGTACATGTGTGTTCATGTGCATGTTTGCATGTGTGGGTGAGTACATGTGTGTGCATATGAGTGTACACATGTGGGCATGCATCTTTGTTTGCAATGTGAGTGAGTGTGTATTTGTATGTGTGTGCTATGCATATCGATGCATACATATGTGTGTGTGTACATGTGCGTACGCATGCACATGTGTGTTCTTGTGTGTGTTTGCATGTGTGCATGTATACTTTTGTGTGTGTGCATGTGCTCATATGCATGTGTTCAAGTACATTTTTTTGAGCTTATTATGTGTGCATGTGTGGGCTTATGTATTAGTGCATGTGTATGTGCATGTGCACATGTATGCTTGTGTTTGTCAACAAGTGTGTGTGTGTTTGTATGTATATGTGGGTGCATGTGTGTGTGTATTTGTGCATATATGCATGCTTGGCTATGTGCATGCATTCGTGTACATGTGTTTTATGTGCACCTATATTTATTAGTGTTCATGTGGATTCATGCCTATGCATGCATACATTTACTTATGTGTGTGGGTGCTTGTTTGTGCTTATGAATGTGTGCATGTGAACGTGTTTATGTGTCAAGTGCATGCATGCATGTGCATGCATCTATTCATGTGCATGTGTGTGTGTGTACAGGCGTGTTTACATGCACATGTTTATTCTAGTGTGTTTTCATGTGTGCATGTGTGCTTGTGTGTGTGCATGTGTTCATTTGCATATCCCTATGCTTATCTATGTGTATGTGTGCACATGTGTATGCTTGTGTGTGTTTGCATGTGTATGTGTGTGCTTGTGTGTGTGTGTGTATGTGCATACATGTCTATGTGTAAGTGCATGAATGTACATGTGTGTACATGTGTGTGTGTGCATTTATGTCTGTGCATGTGCATCAATGTATGCATGTGTATATGTACAAGTATGTGTGTGTTAGTGTGTGAGCACATGTGTGTGAGCGGTGTGTTTTGGTGCATATGAGTGTGAGTGTGTGAGTATGCATACATGCATGCATGTGTTGGTGTATGTGTATTTGTATGCATGATTTTATAAGCTTGTGCATGTTTGTGTGTGTATGTGTTTCTTTCTGTATATGAGTGCATGGTACATGTGTGTGTGTTCCTATGTGTGGGTATGTGGGTTTATGTGTGATTATGTGTGCATGAATGTGTGCATGTGCATATGTATGCACTGATATGTGTGCATATGGGCATGTCTATATGTGTTCATATATGTGTGTGTTTGCAAGTGTGTGTGAGTATTCATGTGTGTGTATACTTGTGGATTGTATGGGTGTGCATGTTAGTGCATGTGTGTGTGAATCTATGTGTGTGTGTATGTGTATGTTTGTATGTGTGTGTGTGCATGCTCAGATTTGTGAGAGCATATATGGATGCATAAGTGCATATGTGTGGATGTATGCATGCAACCATGTGCCTATTTGTGAATGCATGAGTGTGTGTGTGTGTGCATGTGTGTGTACGTGTGTGGTCGTAGGTTTGTATGTGCATGCATGCGTGCATACATGAGTGTTTGAGGGTGTGTGTGTGAACACCTATCTATGCACATGTGTATATGCGTGAGTGTGTTTATGTGCATGTGTGTGGGTGTATGTGAGTGTGCACATTTGTGCAAGTGTGTGTGCATGTGTAGGTATGTGTTTATGTGTGTACATATGTGTGTGCATGTGCGTATATATGTTTATGTGCATGTATGCATGTTTGTGTATGTAGGTGTTCATGTGTTTCTTCACATGCGTTTTTATGTGTGTGTTTTTGTACATCTACACATGCATGCATGTGTGTAAACTTGTGCAAGTCCATATACGTGTGTCAATGTTCTTGTCTTTTTGTGTGCATAAATGTGTGTGCAAGTGCATGTGTGTGTGTATCTTTATGTGCATGTGTATATTTATGTGTGTGTGCGTATGTATGTGTGTCCATATGTAGGCATGTATTTCTGTGTTTGTGCTTTTTTATGCATGTTTATCAGCATTAGGTGTGTGTTTACATGTGCTTGTGTATGCATGTGTGTGTGTGTGTGCATGACATGTGTGAGGGTGTGTGTGCATCAATGTTTGTATGTGTGCATGTGCATGTTCATATGTGAGTGTGTGTTAATAAAGGTTTGTACTGGTGCATGCATGTGCATACATGTGTGTAGTTGTGTGTATGTATGTGCATGTGTGTGTTCTTGTGTGCCTCTGTGTGTGCATGTATGTGTGTGTCTATGTGTGTGTGTATTTTATGTGTGTGTGTGTGTGCATGTGTGTCTGTGTGTTAATGTGCATGTTTGTGCATGGTTGTGTGTTAGTGTGCATATACACTTATCCATGCATAAATGTGCACTTATGTGCATGTGTGCATATATGTATTTGTGTGTGTCTATTTATGTGTGTGGTCATGTTTGTGTGCATGTTCATGTATGTGTGGGTGTGTGTTTCAACATGTGTGTGTGTGTGTGCTTGTGTGCATGTTTGCATGGATGTGTACGAGTATTTTTTGTGCATACATGCGGGTGTAGGTGTTGAATGCTTGCATAAATGTATCTGTATTTATGCATGTGTGTACATTTGTGCAAGTGAGTTTATGCATGCATACATGCTTTTGCATTTCTATGTGTTACGTGTGCATGTGTGTGCATGCATGCATCCTTGTGTGTTAGTGTGTCTGCATGTGTATATGCAATTATGTGCATACGTGTGTGTGGTGGGGGGCATGTGTGTGTGTATTCTTGTGTGTGTGTTCCTATGCATGTTGATGTAGGACTAGACGAAAATTGCTTAGTTAGAAAACTTTTTTTTTTATTTAAAATTTATGACTGATGCACAACAAAGGAGCAGGGCATCACCCAAGGGACACACACCTAGATACGATGAGGGTTGAATGCAAAAGGCACCAACCAATGAATCCTAACTAAACTTAGGATCGATAGCGGCTAAGAAGTCGCTAAATCGACTATGGCTACACACTTTCAAACACGCAGAAATAGGGAGTACTTAGATTGGTTAAGTACCAGTTGAACTTAAAATATAATTTATAGTAAAAGTTGCACTTCGCAGAATGAAAATATATTGAAGACAAATTAATAATCTAGGAATGGAAAATACGAATGAAGATGGTTGAGCGATGATGGAAGATGATGGACTGGAGTGGCGTCTCACCACTTGGACCTCACGTCCCTCCTACCAGTATCAGAGCTTTGACGATTCGGCACGCCAAAGACACTCAGAGCACTCACAAACTCAGAATGGAAGCAATGAACACTCAAAGCTTGCATTAACTTTTTCTCCAAAAGAAATATCTCTTACAACAAAAGAGGACTTCCCCATATATAGGAATCCATAATGGTACAAAAGACATTTTGACTCATAACATGGGAATACTAAAGGACACATGGATAAACTAAAAGTCACCTAAAATTACAAACAAACTCCTAAAAATCTTAGAAAAATAATGAAAATTAAGTTCATTCATTTATCTAAACACTGTTTTATGGATTTCGAAAGTGACTTCTAGAACTCCAGAAAAAAAATGCAAAACAAAACCCTAATTTCGGGTGGCTGGCGGCGCGGAGAGCGGTGGCGGGTCGGTGCGGGTCGGCGCAGGTCGACGCAGGTCACAGGACGTGGGTCATCCGGGGGTAGCTTGGGTCGGTGCCTGGCTAGACTCAGGCTCAGCAGTTCAGGCTAACCCAGACCCGGTTTGGGCTCGAGCGGTTCGAAATGGCGGTGGGCGGTTCACTGTGATGGCAGAGGTTGCGGCGGCCGGCGGCAGGGATAGTGATTTTGGCCTTGTTTTTGCTCCCGGGAAGCCATTCGGACTTCGATTTCGAATCCAAAAGTTGTGTTGGCTTCCTAAAGATGATAATAGGTTTTTAGTGCAACACCTGGTCCGTGGACGTCGAAAATCCTTCTCGAACATGATGTCCTCATCATTTCCCTTGGGGTGGGAAAAACTCAACTCTGATGAGTAATCTCTGGCCCTCTTATAGTCTTCAAGTGCTCCAGGGTTCAAACGATGAAGCTCCTCTCGAGATATCCAAGTATCATCTTCGTTTAACCTGTCTTTCCAATGTACAAGATATTTCTGATAATGTTTATTCCTAGTGTTAGTAATTTTATCATCAATAATTTTTTCAATCTGCTCACTCGATTTCTTAAAACAGGCCTGTGGACACTCGGGTAGGGGTTCACTCACAAGGGGTGTAGATTCAGGCTCAAACGGCTCACTAGGTATTTCAACTGGCTCCTTGTAAGCCACCAAGTCTGAGATATTGAAAGTGTTGCTAATTCCATAATCGTCTGGCAATTCTAAAGTGTACGCGTTCGGGCTAATTTTAGTTAAGATCCTAAAAGGTCTGATGCCCTTTGCATGCAACTTTCTTAATGTGCCCGGAGGAAACCTCTCAGGCTTCACACATATCATGACAAAATCTCCCACAGAAAACTCCTTGTTCTTTCTATGTGCATCAGCCAATTTTTTATATGTTTCATTGCTTAGATTAAATTTTTCTTTTATACTTTTATGAATATTTCGTATATGTTCGGCAAATTCTATGGCTGATTCTGATGAACGAGTATGTGTAGGTAAAGGAATTAAGTCTATAGGATTATGGGGCTTATAACCATTATAGGCCTCAAACGGACTTATTCCAATTGTCCTATTGACTGAGCTATTATAAGCATATTCTATTCTTGGTAAAAGTAGGTCCCAATTTTTAACGTTATCACCAACTAAACTTCTTAGTAAGTTTCCTAAACTCCGGTTGACAACTTCAGTTTGGCCATCAGTTTGTGGATGATAGGCTGTGGAGAATTTCAATTTTGTTCCTAATGATTGCCATAAAGTCCTCCAAAAATGTGATGTGAATCTAACATCTCTATCAGATACTATGGTCTTGGGTACTCCATGTATTTTGATAATTTCGTCAAAGAAAAGTCTAGAAATATGAGATGCATCTGAGGTCTTATAACATGGTACAAATCTAGCCATCTTAGTGAATCTATCGACGACTACAAAGATTGAATCAAATCGCCTTGTCGTCTTAGGTAATCCTAGCACAAAATCCATTGAAATGTCTTCCCAAGGTCTCGATGGGATGGGTAAAGGCATATATAATCCAGTATTTTGTTTCCCAAGTTTGGAAACTAAACAGTTCCTACAGCCTGCCACTATTCTAGCCACTTGTCGTTTTAATCCCGGCCAATAAAACTTATATTCTACGGCTGATATTGTCTTATCTCTTCCAAAGTGGCCAGCTAAACCTCCCGCATGTATTTCCCAAATAAGAAAGTCTCTTAATGAGGTTTTAGGAATGCATAATTTCTGATTATAAAATAGATAACCTCCTTTTATCATATAATCGTTTATTACCATAGATGGTTTCCCTAAAATTTTAGAATAAATATCTTTAAAGTCCTCACATGTTGAGTATAAAGATGGTAAAATATCGAATCCAGTGATTGAAACAGATAAGATAGTTAAAAGATTTATTTTTCTACTTAACGCATCAGCTACCTTATTTTCTAAACCAGGTTTATGCTTTTGCACAAATGTGTAACTTTGAATAAACTCAACCCACTTAGCATGCTGAGGTTTAAGTTTCCTTTGAGAATTTAAATATTTGAGGGCTTCGTGATCAGAATTTAAAACAGATTCTTTAGGTAAAAGATAATGTCTCCAATGTCTTAAAGTCTGAACTATAGCATAAAATTCTTTATCGTATACTGAGTATTTTCGTTTTGCCTCATTTAATTTCTCACTAAAGTATGCAATAGGTCGCCCTTCTTGATTTAATACACCCCCAATTCCAACTCTCGAAGCATCACAAGAAACCTCGAATACTAGATTAAAATCTGGGAGTCTCAAAACTGGGGCTTGGGTCATACAGGTTTTAATTTTATCAAAGGTGTCGTTAGCTTTATCAGTCCAATCAAATCTGCCCTTTCTAATAAAATCAGTGATCGGGGCTGTGAGTGTGCTAAATCTTTTTATAAATCTCCTGTAAAATGTTGTTAATCCATGAAAACTTCTAACATCGTGAACACTTTTGGGTGTAGGCCAGTTTATTATTGCATTGATTTTTTCAGGATCGGCCGATACTCCAACATCAAAAATTATGAACCTAAGAAATTGACACTTCTTGTCATAAAAGCACATTTTTTTAAATTCACATATAACTTGTTCTCTCCAAGCACCAAACAAACTTTCTTAAGATGATCCAAATGGGTTTCTATATTTTTACTAAAAATCAATATATCATCAAAATATACTACTGCAAATTGTCCTAAGAAAGGTCTAAGAATATGAGTCATAATTCTCATAAAAGTGCTAGGTGCGGCCAAAAGGCATCACTAGCCATTCGTAAAGTCCATCTTTAGTTTTGAATGTCGTTTTCCATTCATCCCCAGGGCGAATCCTAATCTGGTGATATCCACTTTTTAAATCAATCTTTGAGAAAATTTTTGCCCGATTCATTTGATCTAAGAGGTCATTAAGTCTAGGGATGGGAAACCTATATTTTATAGTAATTTTGTTAATAGCCCTGCTATCGATACACATTCTCCATGTACCGTCTTTTTTAGGGGTTAATAATTCTGGGACGGCGCAAGGGCTTAGACTTTCTTGAAAAAATCCCTTCTCCATTAAATCCTTAACTTGTCGACTTAACTCTTCGTGTTCAGTGGGACTCATTCTATAGTGAGGCAAGTTCGGTAAGCTAGTTCCAGTGATAAGATCAATACAATGTTGTATATCTCTAAGTGGGGGCAAACTGTTTGGTTCTTCTAAGAATATATCACTAAATTCATTTATGGTAGATTCGATCTCAGGTGGGATGACTATGTTAGGGATCTCAGTTTGTACTTTTTTAACTGCTAATGCCCATATTACTAATCCATCAGTGAATTCACGCATGGCTTCTCCTTTAGATATGATATGAATTTTTTTATTCTTAATTTGATTTGTCTTCTTGATAGGTTGAACTTTATCCTTGGGAGGGGATGGGTATAGTTTAATCTTTTGTCCATTATGCGTAAAGATGCATGTATTGGATTTCCCTGTTAATAAAGCATCGTGGTCATAAAGCCATGGTCTCCCTAATATGATGCTTCCTACTTGCATTGGGACTATGTCACAAACTATATCTTCTGAATATTGTCCAAATGCTAAAGGAACTACACATTGTACTTTAACTGGAATAGATGTCTCGTTAATCCATGAGACAGTGTAAGGGTGGGGATGTGGGGTCATAATTAGGCCAAGTTTGGTCACCAAATCTGTAGAAATGGCATTAATACTGCTCCCACTATCGATTACTACTTTGCAAACCTTTTCTCCTATTTTAATGAAAGTATGAAAGATTGCAGTTCTTCTCCAGTCTTCACTAATTTTTGGTTGAGTAAGGGTGCATCTAACTACGGCTAGAGTTTCTTCCCCTGGGTTGTCTTCTTCATCTTCATAATATTCATTAGCAAGATCACTATCTGGGTTATATTCTGTTATCTCCTCGGTGTCTATTTCAGGTTCCTCACTTTCACCTTCTCCTAAGTAGTTTATCCTGGTGGGACATTGGACTGCTACATGTCCTTTTCCATTACATTTATAGCAAGTAATTTCTTTAGGTCTTGTGGTGGTTGGATTGGTTTTTATGGCGATAGTAGACTGGGTACGACTAGTAGATGATCCATTATTAGAGTATTTAGGTATAGGTTTGGGTTCAAACTTCTTTGTAGGATAAGTCTTTTGTAAGCACTCTATTTCGCTAGTTATTCTATATGCCTCTACGCCACGAATTAAAAGTTCTCTTTGTAGGTCTTCCCTAAGTCCAGCACGAAATCGGGAGAGAGTCATAGATGGGTCTTCATCTATTCCACATCTGAGATGATATTCATCGAATTTGGCAATATATTCATTTATTGATTTTTCTCCTTGTGTGTGATGTTGCCATTGGTCCAATAATTGATTTTTATAAGTTCTTGGAACATATTTCTGCCTAAGGGCTCTTTTAAGTTCATTCCAAGTTTCAATTGGCGGCAAGTTTCTTTGAAAATTATCATTATCTACAGCTTCCATATAGAGTCGTGCTTGCTTAGATAATTTCATTTTAGCAAATAATGCCTTTCTATCTTCAATAAGTCTAAACCATTGAAAATATTTGTCTATAACAGCTTCCCATTCTAAATATTCTTTAGGGTTAAGGGAACCTTCAAAACTACGGATTTCAAATTTGATTGATCTGAGTAATTGGTCATTGTCATTTTCGGTCTGGTTTTTGTGTCTATGTGGGGGTATTGTTGATTGATAGTCGCTTCCTTCTTCTATTATCTCTGGTTCCATTCTACGTTATTGTGTCAGTGTGACTCTAAGTCTAGGGGGTTGTAGTATTTCTTCTTCAGTAATTTCTGGTTCCACTTGATTTCATTCTAATCGATTGAGTCTTGCATTTGTTTGAGCTGATAGATCCTGTATAGCTAATTGCATTTGTCGCATCTGTTCCATGAGTTGTTCAAATTGATTATCCATTGTATATTCCCTACCAGATCTAGTTTGCATAAACAGTTTCGTAAAGTGTGTGTGTGCAGCTCACAAAGTAACCGAATAGTCGCACAAGGTTTCTCCCCAGTTAGTGGTGCATAGACAAAGCTCCGCTTTAGCCAGACCACCTCTCAGACAGGAGTTACGTAAGATTGACTAAAACCTACTCTGATACCAAATGTGATGTAGGACTAGACGAAAATTGCTTAGTTAGAAAACTTTTTTTTTATTTAAAATTTATGATTGATGCACAACAAAGGAGCAAGGGCATCACCCAAGGGACACACACCTAGATACGATGAGGGTTGAACGCAAAAGGCACCAACCAATGAATCCTAACTAAACTTAGGATCGATAGCGGCTAAGAAGTCGCTAAATCGACTACAGCTACACACTTTCAAACACACTGAAATAGGGAGTACTTAGATTGGTTAAGTACCAGTTGAACTTAAAATATAATTTATAGTAAAAGTTGCACTTCACAGAATGAAAATATATTGAAGACAAATTCATAATCTAGGAATGGAAAATACGAATGAAGATGGTTGAGTGGTGATGGAAGCACTTGGACCTCGCGTCCCTCCTCCCAGTATCAGAGCTTTGATGAGTCGGCACGCCAAAGACACTCAGAGCACTCACGAACTCAGAATGGAAGCAATGAACACTCAAAGCTTGCATTAACTTTTTCTCCGAAAGAAATATCTCTTACAACAGAAGAGGACTTCCCCATATATAGGAATCCATAAGGGTACAAAAGACATTTTGACTCATAACATAGGAATACTAAAGGACACATGGATAAACTAAAAGTCACCTAAAATTACAAAACAAACTCCTAAAAATCTGAGAAAAATAATGAAAATTATGTTCATTCATTTATCTAATCACTGTTTTACGGATTTCGAAAGTGACTTCTAGAACTCCGGAAAAAAATGCAAAACAAAACCCTAATTTCGGGTGGCCGGCAACGCAGAGAGCGGTGGCGGGTCCGGCGGGGTCGGTGCGGATCAGTGCGTGTCGGCGCGGGTCGGCGCAGGTCCACAGGACGCGGGTCATCCGGGGGTAGCTTGGGTCGGCACCTGGCTAGGCTCAGGCTCAGCGGTTCGGTCTAACCCAGAGCCGGTTCGAGCTCGAGCGGTTCGAAAAGGCGGCGGGCAATTCACTGTGACGGCAGAGGTTGCGGCGGAGGCAGCGGCCGGCGGTAGGGATAGTGATTTTGGCCTTGTTTTTGCTCCCAGGAAGCCATTTAGACTCCGATTTCAAATCCGAAAGTTGTGTTGGCTTCTTAAAGATGATAATAGGTTTTTAGTGCAAGACCTGGTCCGTGGACGTCGAAAATCCTTCTCGAACATGATCTCCTCATCACATGTGTTTGTGGGTAGGTGTGTGTGCATGTGTGTGGCTGTGTGTATGTGCAAGTGTGTGTAAGTTGTTATGATCGTGAATGTGTATACGTGTGTTTTTGTGTCTACTTGTGTTTGCATGTGTGCATGCCTATGTATATGTGTGTGTACATGTTAGAGTTTGTGTGTATGTCTATGAGTGAGTGGGTATGGGTGTGTGTGCATGCATGTGTGTTGGGGGTGTGAGGGTGTGTGTGTGGGTGCTTATGATTTGTGTATGTCTATAGATGTATGTATTTACATGTGTGCGTGCATGCACATGCATTTGTGTGTGTGTGGGTGCATGCATATGTGTGTGCCTATGGGCATCTATGCATTCCTTTGTGCGTGAATTCATGCATGTGTTCACATGTACATGTGTGTGTGTGTGTAGTTGTCTATGTGCATTTATGTGTGTGTGTGTGTGAGAGCATACATGTGTGTGTGTATTTATTTATGCATGTGCATTTGTGAGTGTGTGTGAGTGGTCATGTCTACGCATGTTTATGTATGTGTGTGCATGTGTGCCTTTGTGTGTTTCATGTGAGTGTTTATGTGTCTTTGTGTGGGTTTGTGTGTGCATACTGACATGTGCATGTGTGTGCATGTGTGCATGGGTGTGTGTCATGTGTTTACATGCACTAATGTCATGTGTTCTTACGTGCATGAATGTGTGCACTTGTGTGACAATGTGTGTTTATGTCTATTGGTGCATGTGTGCTTGTGAATGTATATGTGTGAGTTTTAGTGTTGGCATGTGAACATATATGTGCTTGTGTGCATGTACATTTTTGCGTGTTTGTGTTTACATGGGTGCATGCATGTGTATGTTTGTATTTGTGTGTTTGTGCATATATTTTTGTGTACTCGTGTGTATGTTTGTGTGTAAATGCATGTGTGGTGCATGGGTGTGATTGTGTGTGGATGTGTGTGCATGTGTGTGTACATGTGTGTGTGTGTGTATGTGTGTGCATGTATTTGTGAGTGCGTGTCTATGCATTTATGTGTATGTTTTGTGCATGTGTGTGTGCATGTGTGCATTTATGTATGTGTGTGTGTGTGCATGTGTGAGTGCATGGGCATATGTGTGAACCAATGCATGCTTACGTGTGTGCTTGTGTTTGTGTGTGAACATGAGTGTGTATGTTTATGCATGTGTGCATGTCTACATGCGCATGTCCTTGTGTCTTCATGTCTATGTGTGAGTGTGCATGTGTCTGTGTATCTATGCATGGCTATGTGCATTTTTGTGTGAGTGTGTGTGAGGGTGCAAGCATTACATGTCTGTGCATGTACTTATGCTTGTGCAAGTGTATGCATGTGTATGCATCAATGTGCATATGCATATGTGTTCATAGGGACGTGCACACTTATTTGTGTACATGCATGTTCCTCTATGTTTACTTTTGTCTCTTCTTATGCATGTGCATATGTGTGTCTGTGCGAGTGCATGTGCATTTATGCTAGTGTGTGCATATGGGTGCATGTGTGCATGTGTGTTCATGTTGTGCACTTGTGTGTGTACCTCTATTTTTGGTTGCATGTGCATTGTGTTTGTTTTTTTTGTGCAAGAGCACGTACATTTTTAAGCAAGTGCATGTGCATACATGTGAGTGTGAGTCTCTTTGCATGTGTGCATGGGTGCATGTGTCTTTACATGCGTGCATTCATGGTGTGTGCATGTGTGCACAAGCATGTGTGAGTCCATGTTTGCTTGCATGTGCATGAATGTGTGTGTATATGCATGTTTGTGTATACTTGTGTGCATACATGTGTATGTAGGCATGTATGTGCATGCACATAGCGATGTGCGTGTGTGTTTTTGTCCACATATATGCATTGTTCTTGTGTGCATGTGTGAAAATGTTTGTGTTTGTGTGTTTGTGAATGTGTCCAAATGTGTGTCTATACATGTTTGATTGTATGTGTCTTAGTGCATGTATTACTGTGTAAGCATATGCATATTTTTGCATGTGCATATATGTATGTGTGGGTGCATGGACCTGTATGTGTTGGTGCATATATTTTTGTTTGCCTATGTGTGTGTGTGTATTTGTGTGTGCATGTGCATGTGTGTGTGGGTGCATATGTGGGTGCGTGTCAACTTATATTTGTGCTTGTGTGCATGCATTCCTATGCATATGCATGTGCATGCATGTTTGTGTGTGTATATATCTATTTGCATGTGGTTGAGTGTGTTTGTGTGTATGTGTTTTTGTGCATATGTATGTGTGTGTGTCCGTGTGCACATGTGAGTGTGTGAATATGCACACATGGGTGTGTGTGTGTGTGCTATGCATGTGTGTTGGTGTCCGTGTGTGAGTTTTTGTGCCTATGTGTTCAAACATGTGCACATGTGTGCATAATTTTGTGACTTTGTATTTGTGCAAGTATCCTTGTGTGTGTATGTGCATGCATGTTTTGGGGTCTATGTTTGCGTGTGTATGTGTGTGTACATGTGCATGTGTGTGTATTTGTACATGTCTTTATGTGTGGCTATGCACCTTTATGTGTGTGTCTGTGTTTAGGTGCATGTTATGTGTGCATGTGTATGCTTGTGTGTAAGCTTGTGTATGTGTGTATGTGTATGTGTGCACATGCTTGTAAATGTGTGTATGTTTGAGGGGTTGTGTCTATTGGTGTGTGTGTGTGTGTGTGAGTGTATGTACATGCATAAGTGTGTGCACATATGCAAATGTTCGTGTGGGTGGGTGCTTGGGACTGTGAGTGTTTGTGCATGTGGATGTGTGTCTACTTGTGTTTGTGTGTTCATGCATGCTTGTGTCTGTGTGTGTGCATATTGCATGTACCCCACAAACATGTGTGTATGTAGGTGAGTGTACATGCGTGTGTCTATGTGTGTGTATATTCATCTATGTTTGCATGTGTGCATGCATGTGCATGTTTGTGCGTGTGCATGCTTGTGTTTGTGTGCATGCGTGTGTGTGTACATGTGTGTGTATGCATTTGTGTTCACACACGAGTAAGTGTGTGTGTGTGTTAGTGTATGTTCATGTGTGCAGCTATGTGCGAGTGCGTGTACATGTGAGCTTGCATGTGGGTATCTTTCTAAATGTGCTTGTTTCTATGTGCATGCATGTTTCTGTGCTTGTGCATGTGCATGTATGTGTGTGTGCTTGTGCATGTGTGTGTGTGTTTTTGTGCATGTGCAGGGTTGCATGTATGTGTGCCGGTGCATGCATGTTTGTTTGTGTGTGCATGTGTACGTCTATATGAATGTGTTATGTGTACTTTTATGTGTTTGTACTTGCGAGCATGTCTGTGTATGCATGTGCTTGCATGTGAGAGTGCCTATGCTTGCATGTGCATACATGTGTGTGTGCCTATGCTTTTTTTGTTTGTGTGTTCTTGTATGTGTGTTCATGAGCATGTGTGTTCATGCCAATGCACAGTGCATCTACATGTTTCTATATGTGCACATCTGTGTGTGAGAGTATGTTCGTGTGTGCATCTATGTGTGCAAGTGTTTGTTCTTGTGTGCATACATGTGTATGTATGTGTGTCTGTATGTGCGTCTGTACATGTGTTTGTGTGCGTGTATGTGTGCATGCATTTTGGTATGTGCAAGCGTGCACACATGGATATCTGTGCATGTGCTTATGCATGTGTGTATAAACGTATGTTCATTTGTGTGTGTGCATGTGTCTATGTGTGTGCATTTGTGTTTGTGTGCATTTATTTGTGTGTTTGTGAATGTGTGTGTGTGCTTGTGCATGTGTATTATATGCTTATGTTTGTGTGCATGTGTTTATGCATGTGTGTGCATGTGCTTGTGTGCATGTTTGTGTGGATGTGTGTGTGCATACATGTATATTCATGTGCATGCATATGAGTGTGTGTGTCTATGCCTATGTTTACATGTGTATATACATGTGTTTGCATGCATGTACTTGTGGATGTGTGTGTACTTGTTATTATTTTTGTGCATGTGCATGTGCGTGTGATATTTATTGTGTAGGTGAAGGTGTGTAGCTATAGCTATGGGTGGTTTTGTGTTGGTGTGTGTAAATGTTCATGTGTGTGTGCTCTTGTGTGCATGTACAGGTGCATGTGTGTGTACATGTGCGCTTGTATTTGTTTGTGTGTGTAGGTGTGCATGCATGCATGTATATGTATGCATGTGTGTGCATGTGCATGTGTACACTTGTGTGTAGATGTATGTGTGTGCTTTCACGTGCATGCATGTCCGTTTGTGCATGTGTACATGAGTTTTTGCGTGTGTCTGTGTGTATGCAAATGCATATGTGTATGTTCACAAGTATTTGTGAGTGTGTGTGAGTGTGCATGTGAATGTGTGTTGTGGGTTCATGTGTACGCATGGGTGCATGTGTGTGTGTTTGTTCATGTGTGCATGTTTGTGTATCAATGTGTGTGTTTGCGTGTGTGTGTGTGTGTGAGCATGTATGTGTTACTATGTTTGTGGTTATGTGCATGAGTGTGGGATTGTGGGTGTTCATGTTTGTGCATGTGTGTGCATGTGTGTGTGCATGCACATGTGTTTGTGTGTATGCATATGTGTGTAGCAAGGTGCTAGTTGTTGTGTGTGAGTGTTTATGTGTGCGCATGCATGCATGCACGTGTGTGTGTGTACATGTGTGTATAGGTGCATTTTCTATCTTTTGTGTGGATGTGTATGGTTTTGTGTGTTTGTGTGTGCATCTCTACTTGCATTATTATGTGTGTGTGTGTTTATTTTTTTTTCATGTGTGTGCATGTGTTGACTTGTGTGTATAAGTGTGTGCGCATGTATTCGTATGTGTGTATGTACGTCTGTGTGTGTATGTGTGTGTGTACTTGTGCATGCATGTGTGGGTGTAAGTGTGTGCATGCATACATGTGTGAGTGTGCTTATATATGTATGCGGTTTCATGAGTGTGCATATATGTGTGCATGTACACGTGTATTTATATGCATGCATGTGTGCGTGTGCATGTTTGTGTATGTGCTTATGTTTCAACATGTGTTTATGTGTGTGATTATGTGTGCATACCCATGTATGCAAATGTGTGTGCACATGTGCATGTCTGTGTGTGTGTGTGTGAGAGAGAGTGCATGTGTTTATGAGCATCTGAATCTTTGTGTGTGCACGTATGCATGCAAGTGTGTGAAAGTGTATGTGTTACTAATTTCATGTGCATGGTGTATTTGTATGTGTGTATATGTGTGTGTGTGTGCGTTTAGTTGTAGGTGTGAGCATGCCTATGTGCATGCAAGGGTGTGTGTGTGTGTGGGTATGTGTGTGTATGCTTGTTTGAATGCATGTGTGTATCCATACATGTGTGCATGTGTATATTTGCATGTATTCATGTGTGTTTATGAGTGTGTGCATGCGTGTGTGAACACTAGTATGTGTGTGTGTGTGTGTGTGTGTGTGTGTAGGTGTGTATGTGTTTATGTGTATACATGTGTGCATGTATTTCTTTGTGTGTATGTGTATGTGTGCATATGTGTGTGCTTGTATGTGAGTGTGTGTATAAGTGTGTTTCTGTGCACATTTGTGTACGTGTATGTTTGTACATGCATGTGTGTATGAGCATGTGTGTTTTTATGTTTGTGTAAGCATGCAAGTGCGAGTTTATATGTGAGTGCATAAATATGCATGTGTGCAAGTGCAAACATGTGCTTGTGTGTTTGTTTTTTTGTGTGTATGCGTGTGTGCATGAATGTGCATATGTGTGTGAGTGTGTATTTGTATGTGGGAGGGTGCATTCATGTGTGTTTGTGTGTATGTTTTTCTTGTGTTTGTGTAAGTGTTCATGTGTGTACATGTATTATTTTGTACATGTTTGCATGCATGTGAGCGTGTGCATGTGTGTGCATGTGCATGCCTATGAGCATGTGTTTGCATGTTTGTGAGTCTTTGTTTATGCATGTGTTGTAACTTTTTCTATTTTTATGCATGTGTGTGTATGTGCTTTTGCATGTTCTTATGTGTGTACATGTGCATGTGAATTTGTGTGCACATGTGTGTGTATGAGTGAGTGTGTGTGTGTGTACGTGTATGTTTGTATATGTGTCTGTGTATGTGTATATATGTGTACATATGTGTGTACATGTGTGCACATTTATTCTTGTGTGTGCACATTTGTGTGCATGTGCAGGTGTGTGTATATTTGTATATGTGTGCGCATGTGTGCTTGTTTATTTGTTTGTGTGTGTGATTATGTGTTCACACTTATATGTGCATGTGTGCATGTGCATATGAGAATGGGTGTGTTTGCTTGTCTATGTGTGTGAGTATCAGTGTGTATGCATGCATGTGTGCACATATGTTTATGTGTGTATTTGTGTTATTGTATGTATGTGTGCACAGGTGTGAATATCTATAGTTGTGTATGCATGTGTATGCATACATGTGTGTGCTTTTGTGTGCCTGCATGTGCATTTTTTTGCAAGGGTGTGCATGTGTGTGTGTGTACTTATGTGAGCTAGTGAGTGTGTGGGTGTTCATGTTCCTGTGCATGCATGTGTGTGTGCATATGTGAGTGTTTTTTGCATGTGTGCTTGTATGTGTGTGCATCAATGTGTGTGTATGTGTATGTGTATGTGTGTTTATTTGCGTGTGCATGCATGGGTGTGTACATGCCTATGTACAATTGTGTAAGTGTGTGTTTGTGTGCATATGTGTATGTGTGTGTCTCTGTGTGTTTGTGTGTTTCTGTGAGTATGTCCATGTGTGTGTGTGTGTATGTACATGTGTAAGTCTATAGGTGTATACATGCATTTCTATGTGTGTGTGTGTGTGTACATGTGTGCCTAGTGTTTGTGTATGTGTGTGTAAACATGTGTCCTTGCATATATGTCTATTTGTTTGTGTGCATGTTTGTGAATATGTATGCATTGCCATGTGTGTGTATGTGTTTGTTCATTTGTATGCATCAACATGTGTGTCTATATATGTTTTCATGTATATGTATGAGTGTTTACATGTGTATGTGTGTGCTTACATGTACTTGTGCATGTTTTTATAAATGTTTTTGTTTATGTTTGTATGTGTTTGTGTATATGTATGTACAAGTGCATGTGTGTGTGAGTGTGTGTATTTGGGTTTGTGTAGGTGTATGCATGTGTGGGTGTGTGTGGATGTGTGTGTGCATGTGTGCGGGTGCTTATGTGTGTACATGTGTTTTTTTATGTGCATGTGTGCAAGTGTGTGTGTGTGTGTGTGTGTGTTTGTGCGAGTGACTGTGCGTGCATGTGCATGTGTGCATGTCCATTTGTTTGTGTGTGTGAGGGCATATGCATATTTGTGTGGATGCATGCATTCATGTGCATGTATTCATGCATGTATGTTTATGTGTGTCGGTGTGTATGCATGAGAGTATCCTTACATGTGTGTCTGTGAACATGCATTTGTAAGTGTTCATCCATATGCGTGTGCTTATGCACCAGTGTATGTATGTGTGTGTGTGCATAAGTGTGTGTACCCATATCCGTGCATATGCAACTATTTTGTGCATTAGTATATGCCTATGTGTGTATGAATATGTTTTGCATGTATGCATATGTGAGTGTGTGTTCAATTGTGCATGTAAGTGTGTGCATGAGTGTATGTGTTTGGGTGTGGTTGCATGTGTGTTTGGATGAGTTTTTGGGTTGTGTGCAATCATGTTTATGTATATCTAGTTATGTGTGCATGTGTGTGTGTCTATATTTGTGTGTATGTGTGTGTGCATATGTATGTGTATTCTCACTTACATGTTTTAATGCGTGTGCATGGATTCAACCATGCACATGCAAGTGTGGGTGCGTGCACATGTGTGCATTCATGTGTGTGTGTGCATGGATGTGTGTGATTATACGTGTGTGTGAATGTGTGCATATGTGCACATGTGTGTTTCTTTGCGTGAATGCATGTGTGTGTTTCGTCATATGTGTGTTTGTATGTTTATGAATGCATGTATGTGTTTCTTCATGTGTGTGTCTGTATGTGTGTGCATGTTTGCATATGCATTTGCCCCTATGCATGCAGGTGTGTGTGCATCTTTGTGTGCACTTGTGTGTGTATGTGCTTGTCTACACATGTGTATGTGTGTTTGTGTAAATGGGTGTGTGTGCATGCGTGCATTTCTGTGTATATGTATTCATATTTTTTGCATGTGCGTTCATGGTGTGTGTGTGCATATGTGTGTGGGGGTGCATTATTGTGTGCATATGTAGTTGTACATAGGTGTGTGCTTGTGTGAGCATGTGCATGAGTGTATGTGTTTGAATGCTTGTGCATATGTGTGTCTGTGTCCAAGTGCACTTACTTGAAAGTGTGTCTATGTGTACATTTGTGCATTTTTTTTGCATGCATGCAGTTCTTCATGCATGCATGTGTGCATTAACCTATGAATGTATGTTTACGTTTCTATGATTATGTGCATGTGTGCATGCATACTTGTTTGTTTGCATCATTTTCTTTGTGTGTATGTGCTATGTATGTGTGCATGTGTGTATGTGTGCATGTGTGTGGGTGTATGTTTAGTTGTGTGTGTGCATGCTTGCATGCATGTATTGGTTTTTGGGTATGTATGTTTGCCATGGTGTGTTCAGGCATGTATGTCAGCATGTGCGTGTGTGTCTGAGTGTGCATTTGCATTCTTATGTAGGTGTGTGTGGGCATTCTCTTGTGTGTAAGCATGCATGTGTGTGTATGTGTGTGTAGATGTGTTTGAGTGAATGAGTGTGTCTATACATGCATGTAGATGCATGTGTATACACATGTGTGTGTGTGTCTTTTTGCATATGTGTGTGTGTATGTATGTGCTGGTTGGCTACACATACATAAGCATGTGTGTGGATATGTGCAAGTGCTCATGCATGTGCTCATGTAGGTGTGCATATGTGTGTATGCATGTGCTTATGTGTGTGTGAATATATGTGTACATGTGTGTGCATTTGTGGATATGTGTATATGCGCGTGTGCATTCATCTGTTTTTTTGGGTGGATGTGTGTGTATTTTTACATACTTGCACGCATCCATGAGTGTAGATATTTGTTTATGCATGCATGTACATGTGTTAATACATTTGTACATTAGTGCATGCGCAAGAATGTCTACATGTGCATGTGTACATGTAAGCATATGTATTGGGTTGCATGCATATGCATATTTGTATGTGTGTGTGTGCGTGTGACTGTGTTCATGCTTGTGCATCTATTTGTGTGTGTGCGCATGTGTGCATGAGAGAGTGTAATTAAAAAAGTGTGCATTTTTGTGCATGAATTTGCTTGTATGTCAATTTGCATGATCACATGTATGTATGTTTGTGTGCCTATATTTACTTGTGTGTATGCCTATGTGTGTATGTGCTTGTGTGTGCACCTATGCGAATGCGTGTGCATGCATGTTCCTATGCTTGAGTATGTATAAGTGTGCTTTTGTGTGTGTGAGTGTGTGTAAGAGCATATAGCTATGTGTGCATGTCAGCATGTGTGTGTGCACAATGTTTTGTGCATATGTGTGTGTGGGTGTGTTTGTGTGTATACTTACAAGTGTGTATATGTGTGAGTGTGTTTAAGTGCATCTATGTGTTTGTGCATGTGTATGCATGTGTGTGTGTATGCACGTACATGTATGTGTGCACATGTGCATGTGTATGGGTATGTGTGAGTGTGCACATTTGTGGGCATGCGTGTATGTGTGCATGTACGTGTGCATGGCCATGTGTGCATATTTGTGTATGTGTGTGTGTGTGCATACATGTTTGTGTGTGTTGGTGTCTTTGTGTGTGTGCATATGTGTTTCTATATGTGTGTATACAAGCACATGTGTGTGTGTTTGTACATTTATACATGTGCAAGTGTATGCACACATGTGTGTCCTTGTTTGTTTTGTGCATAAGTGTGTGTGCATGTGCATATGTGTGTGTGTGTGTATGTGTATTTGTGTGCATGTGTGTCCATGAGGGTGCATTTATTTTTGTGTGTGTGTGTGTGTGTGCATTTGTTTGCATGTCTATAAGCCTTTTGGTGTGTGTTTGAATATACATAACATGCATGTGTGTGTGTCTGCATGTGCATATGCTTGTGTGCACATGACATATGTAAGAGTGTGTGTGCATCATTGTTTGTCTGTGTGCACGTGTGTCCATGTTCATATGTGTGCATGTGTGTATGTGTGTACATGTGTGAGCATGCGTTATTGTGTGTTTGTGCATGTGCGTGCACGTGTGCAAGCATGCATGTACATGTAGGTGTGTGAGTGTGGGTGTGTATGTGCATGCATGTGTTCAATTGTGTGTCCGTGGTGTAAGTGAGTGTTTGTGTGCGTGTGTGTCAATGTGCATGTTTGTGCATGGTTGTGCGCGTTAGTTTGTGTATGTGTATGTATATGTGCTTGTCCATGTGTATGTATGTGCTTGTATGCATATGTGTATGTGCATGTGTGCATATGTTTATTTGTGTGTGTGTGTTTATGTGTATATGGCCATATTTGTGTGTTTATTTGTGTATGTGTTTTCATGTCTGGGTGTCTAAGCATGTTTGTATACTTGTGTGCAAGTTTGCATGTATGTGTGTGAGCATTTTTGTGTGTGTCTTGGTGGGTGTGGGTGTTGCATGCTTGCATGCTTGTGTCTATATTTATGCATGTGTGTGCTTTTGTGCAAGTGAGTGTATGCAGGTGTGCATGTTTTTGTATGTCTGTGTCATATATGTGCATGTGTGCATGTATGTGCATGCATCCATGTGTGTCAGTGTGCCTAAGTGTGTATGCAATTATGTGCATACGTGTGGGGGGGGCATGTGTGCACGTATGGTTGTGAGTGTCTATGTATGCGTGTGCTTGTGCATGTGCACACATGTTCATGTATGTTTCGATGCATTTATGCATGTATGTGTGTGCATGTGTGCAGCTATGTGTGTGTGAAGGTGTGTGTAGGTTTCTATGATCATGCATGTGTGTATGTGTGTTTCTGTGTCTTCTTGTGTTTGCATGTTGCATGCTTATGTATCTATCTTTGTGTGTGTGTGTGTGTGTGCATGTTAGAGTTTGTGTATTTGTGTGAGAGAGTTGGTGTGGGTGTGTGTGTGCATGCTTGTGTATTTGGGGGTATGAGAGTTTGTGCATTTGGGTGCTTGTGAGTGTGTGTATGTATGTTCATGTGTGTGTGTGGGTGCATGCTTGTGTGTGCTTGTTCATGTATGTGTGTGTTGGAGTGTGTTCATATGTATGTGTGTGTGTTTATATGCATGTGTGTCTGTGTATGCTCACTCACACATGTGTATTTGCTTGGGTACACTCATGTGTGTGTATGTATGTTCATTTATGTGTGCGTCCATGCATTTGTATATGTATGTGCATGTGTGTATGCATGGTGTGAGTGTGTGAGTGTGTGAGTGTGCCAGCATCTTTGTGTGTGTGCATGTATTTATATGTATGTGCATGTGTGTGTGAGTGTCTGTGTGTGCATGCATGTATGTCTTTGTGTATATATGCATGTGTGCATGT